>JBBYHQ010000002.1:3112553-3138875 GCA_038382645.1 Spergularia azorica
AAAAATTGGTGGTTATAGGGTGGGAGAGGGCCTTAGGTGGTGTTACCATGGGTTTTTGCTTTTATTTGGTGGTTCCCCAAATTTTTTTTTTATAAGGTGGTTCCCCAAAAAAAAATACAAAATAGGAGGTGGTTTCCCACGAAAAATCCTTTTTCTTATTCTCTTTTCAAGGGACGAGGATAATGCGCCATATTCGTGTTTTTAGGTGTAAGTATAGGTGCTTATTTGTACTTTATTACTTGTGTCACAATTATTTTGTAGAAAGTATCATGCATACGGTCATACGGAGTATAGTGTTTAGCTCGGCCAAATAAAAGTTTTCATGACTGGTGTAGTGAATGAAGATTAGAATCTAAGTGAGCAGTACTATGTCTCATATAATAAGTACATGTCAGCAAATCGATTTGTACACTTTCACGCATGATCAAGCGAATGGATCTACAATCAGATTTACCTTTATTTAAACTGAGATATACCATGGATCTCCTAGTACCACATCCACAATAATACACTACACAAAATAATACAACTGAGACACAATGCCTTGGATATTCCGTTATATATATATATATATATATATATATATGAATGTGTTTCGAAATTACTCCGTATATCTTAAAGAGTGCCAAATAAAACTTGGAAAAATATAGATCAAAATCATCAAATGTACGTGGACGGTGGAAAAGGTATAAATTTGAGATTTGAAGAAGGAAAATAAGCAGAGGAGGAGATATAATTCATGAACAGGTTAAAAAAACAAACTTGTTAAGACATGATCCTTCATGAAGTGATCAGACAAATTATGAACCGTGGATCGAGTGGCAATTTATTATTTATATAAATACAAAAAATGTAATCTAAAAGGTAGTTAGCAATTTTTAAAATGATTTTATATAATTTCAAATATAATTAGGGAGGTATATTTTGACCCAAAAATACAAATGCACTTAAAAAAATTTACAATATAAATAGTTCAAGTTGTGCAACCCTCCCTAAATCCTAAAAATAGTGAATTCACATCAGAATTGATTCATTCAAATCAAATAAAAAATATTCAAATAACAATTAATAAATCTAGTATATTTGTTGTTGATAAATCATCTTGATTCAGTTAATTTTCAATAAATTCATATCAAATTGGATTAGATTCATTCAAATCACATCTGATTAAAAAATTGCAATCCTATAAAACAAATTAAAGCCTAATAAGTTGTAATGTCGTACTCACAATTTATTTTCTTATAAAAATTAAGTGACATATATACTCCGACAAATGTTTGGTGCATACATACTCTAAAAGTTTGCATGCATTTGTTATAAAGTATATAACACATGCAGTGCGACTTTGATTGAATCTTTAATCTGTATACAATTTCACACCAAGCTAAGTAACTAAACTGCATGGTAGTTGCAAAAAGAATTGGTCATATTCCGTTGGAACATTCTAAACATCCAACTACTGCGAATCATCTTTAACAGATTATCTCTAACAAACATGCTGTAAAGTAAGTTTAGCCATCAAACAACCCTTTTGTCTCCTTCTTACTAGTTTGAGTAATAATGTGTCTTTTAGCTAAAAGCATTACAGTAAATAAAAAGTAATTAACGTATGAGTAAATCCCACTCCAGAAAGCTAATGTACTACAGTATAACAAGTGGATATGTAGGAACCGAAACCGTTGGATATTGATCTAAAATTGCAAATTCATAATGGAGTCGATTCAGAGTAAATCTTGGACTTGAATTGATAGTAGTGAATAGCAATCGGGCTCGTATAATAATCATATAAAGCGCGAGGTGGATTTAGTATTTGTTTGTTCACAATAAATCGAAAATATAATTTAAGAACAAGGTACTACTGAAGTTGAAATTGAGAAACATTGTAAGGACGGACAAGAGCATTATTAGATCGAAGTTCCGGTCAAAATTTTCACTCAATCACCTAGCCACACTTATGTTAGGTACTAGAAATTTCTAAAGCTTGTGATTTTCACGTTATTGATGAGTTTGAAAATTAACACTAAGTATACGAGTTTTTCTTTTTGAGGGAATCAAGTTTATTAATTAAAACGACTCTTTAATTTGTTTTTTTTGAAATCAGACTCTATAATTTGTTGATATTTTACAATGGAAACCACAAGTAATCGGGCTCTTATGGCCAAACTCAGATGTGGCTTAGCATCAATATCTGAATAGTGTCGATTTTTTTTTTGTCATTGTCGCGTTTTTCATGTTGTGAAATTTGGTGGGCCTATTGAATCGAGTAAGGGTGAATACTGATAAAGTCAATACTGTGTCTGGGAAATGGTCGTAGATGATACAAGCTCTCCCATACGCTTCCTCAGCAAAGGTCTGTCAACTCAAAGCTCTTTTTCGAGTTACACTACCTACTTTCTCTATTTCAGATCATATATATGGTCTATTTAGCGTTTTTTTTTTTTTCAAACTTATGTGTAAAAGTAAACATTATACAGAGTAGTATATTAATCGATCCTTCATAGAGTAAGTATTACTCCAAACTTTGTAGGTAAAGAATACAAATAGTAGAAAATTTTATTTGATTGATTTTTTTTTTCACTGAAAATCTTATTCATATTTGCCGATAACTTGTGATTTAAAATTTTCATATGAATAGTTGTTCATACTCTATAAAAACAAGGTGTACGTCATTCAAACTAGTATTTGTTTGAGTTATTATGCAAACCTAAAAGAAAAAGTTTTTGCTTTAGTTATTTGCTTGTTCAATTTGAAATTTACTCTATCATCACAACAGAATACAAAACGAGAACAATAGACTTGCCACACTCCGAAATAAACAAGAGTTATAGTCTTAATATAAGTAAATATTAATCGAAACAGTAATCTAAATACGAGTTGAACTCAAATTCCTTCTCAAATTTGCCACAATTTCACAGCACTCTTCTACACGAAATATGAAATGAAAAAAAAATAAAAAAATAGGCGACATCCAAAACTTCCGAAATAAATTAGAGTGGAAATCTTGCTAGATGTAAATATTACTATTAACCAATATACGAATTGAACTCAAACTCTTCCCCAAATCCACCACAACCTCGACAAAAATCAAAATCACACAAGACTAAAACCATATATAAAAAAAAAATACAATTAACCCAAAAACAATCCATTTGAAAACCTTTTTGTCCCTTCTTCAACACACTTTTCGCCTTATACCCTGCTCAAACATCCATCCCCCTTTTTCCCCCTTTCTAACGCGTACACACTGTGTTCAACACTCAACAATAGAGTTTATTCTTTTACAGTCCCAGTAAAAATTAATTAATCACGCGTAATTCTATTCACCTCATTTAATTTACTCCTAGACCAAATATCCTCCGTAATAAGTAAGTTAGTAACTTCTACCTCACTTTTTTTTACCATACTCGCATTGAACACATTGACGCGGTCCCTGCTGAATTTTCCTCCGCCGCTGCGTCTTTCGTTTTCCCTCTCTCCTCTCTCTTTCCTGGATTATTTTTATTTCTTAATCATATAAAATCATATAAATATACTCCGGAGTAGTATTTATATCATATTCATATTTTTATATAACAAATTCAAAAAAAAAAAGATTATATAAATAGACCAATATTACAGCTTAGACTCTTCTTTCTACAGCTAAATTTCTTCCCCTTTTTCTCTCTCCTCAGATTTCTCCTCCCCCTTCCCACAAATCTTTTCTTTCCTTTTATTCCAATCCTACCCCCACCCCCCAAATTATTATCTTCTTTAACAAATTTCTTGCATTCATTCACAAATTCAAAAAAAAAAAAAGTAAAGAAAAAGAAAATCCGAACTAACCCCTGAAAAATCTCTTAGTAAAAAAAAAATCGACGATGGCGGCGATTTCCCGGCAACGGAACGCCGCCGTTTTAGTAGCAGTGTTGTTGATTGTATGCTTTCAGCTCTGTTATTCAATCAGATCTTTACCAAGAGGGGTGGGGTCAGGGTCAGGAATGGAATTTCACGACTCTCTCCGATTCTCTGAGGCGCCGGACTACCGTAACGGCGTAGGCTGTCCGTCCACTTCACCATCCTCCACCGTCAACCAATGCGACCCCTCATTGGTCCACGTGGCGATGACTCTCGACTATGAGTACCTCCGTGGCTCAATCGCCGCCGTCCATTCCGTATTAAAACACGCGTCATGCCCGGAGAATATATTCTTCCACTTCATCGCTGCCGAGTTCGACTCGCTCACACCTCGAGTACTGAGTCAACTCGTCCGGTCCACGTTCCCGTCGCTCAACTTTAAGGTTTACATCTTCAGAGAAGACACGGTGATCAACTTGATATCTTCTTCAGTACGCCACGCGCTTGAGAACCCGTTGAACTACGCGAGAAACTACCTCGGCGACATCCTCGACACGTGTGTCAACCGAGTCATCTACCTCGACTCGGACCTAATCCTAGTCGACGACATCTACAAGCTATGGAA
This sequence comes from Spergularia azorica, assembly GCA_038382645.1. Lineage (NCBI taxonomy): Eukaryota > Viridiplantae > Streptophyta > Magnoliopsida > Caryophyllales > Caryophyllaceae > Spergularia > Spergularia azorica. The sequence continues at coordinate 3,117,013 of JBBYHQ010000002.1, forward strand.
CACAACTTTATCCGGGTCCCACATAATCGGAGCACCCGAATACTGCCACGCAAACTTCACATCCTACTTCACCCGGTCATTCTGGTCCGACCCGGAACTCACATCCACATTCTCGACCCGACCACGCTCCCCTTGCTACTTCAACACAGGGGTCATGGTCATGGATTTACTGCGGTGGAGACAAGGTAGTTACCGCAGTAAAATCGAGAATTGGATGGAAATACAGAAGAAGACAAGAATTTACGAGCTGGGAAGTTTACCCCCGTTTTTACTAGAGTTTGCGGGTAATGTTGAAGGGATTAACCACAGGTGGAACCAACATGGGTTAGGTGGGGACAATGTAAGAGGGTCGTGTCGGTCACTCCACCCGGGTCCGGTTAGCCTGCTCCATTGGTCCGGTAAGGGTAAACCGTGGGTCCGACTCGATGGGAAGAAACCGTGTCCGTTGGATCATCTTTGGGAACCCTATGATCTTTTCAAAGGTAGAAGAGAGAGGGATTATCTTGTTAATCAGAATAATCAAGGTTTGGGTTTTTCCTTAATCGGATGGTTATAAAAAAAAGGAAAAAAATTGGGGGTGATTCTTTTGGATAGATTTGTACAGAGAAGGTTGGGTTGGGGGGGCATTTAATTTAATTTAATTCTTTTTTTGTCGTTGTTAATTACAATTATTATTATTATTACTATTGTTACCATTACTATTTGTTCATTTTTATTGTAATTTTTGGGTTATACTAGTAATTAGTAGTGTATTTACAGGGTTTTCTCATCTTGAGAGCCGAATTTTTTAGGGTAATTACTATTGTTTTCTGTAACTATACAATTTTACAGTGGTAAAATAAATAAATTGGTTGATTAGATGGAAGTTTATTCGAGTTTAATTATATTTTTGCTTTGGATTCTGTTAATTAAATTCTTTGTTTTCTGTTAATTGATGATTAATTTGTTGTTAAATGTATAATTATGTTGAAATGGCCTTTGCTTGACGGGTTCTTTTAAAATATTGTTTTTTGGGTAAATTGTTAATTTTCTGGATTTCTGGCCGACAAAAAATGGCAGGACCTCCACTATTTGTAGAGAGAGGACAAATTCTGGTTCATTATTTAAGGCCTCCTTTTATTAATTGACGTAATTGTCATATTCCGTGGAATAGTAATCAGTTGAGTTGAGTTAATTAGAAGTTTTACGGTTTAATCTATAGTTAACTTTTGCGTGATCCATCGGAGGCGTCAAACGGAGCAATGCATACGAGTTTCGAACTCTAAGTTATAACTGAACCCATAAAAGCAATGCGCCTCAAAGCGGTGTTGACTTTGGTTCACGTTGCATATTTTGGAGATCCATTGAGTGTCACTGTGAAACGGAGTGTTTTATTGATTGTTTCGCTGTAACATTTATTGCATAACATTGTTCATGCCTGCTTCTCCGAGAGTATGCTTGTATTGACTTTCACGTCTTATAAGAGTGATTAAAGCGAAATGAACTAGAAGTAGATAAGCACGTGAAGTTAAAAACTTAGATGATAACATGTGTGATTTAACATTATAAGAGGGGACACATGTAGTAGCACATATACTTTGGCACTAATGAATCTATCAATCATTCAAAGTTGAATAACTTCACATACACATAAGAAAGAAAAAAAGGTAACATATGGAGTCCTCGTAGTAGTAGAAGTGTGTTGAGGAAGTTGACAATTGTAAGAAGTGGAGGGCTTCTTCGTTTGATCAAGGGTGAGAGTGCCTGACACGCTAATTTTGGACTTAAATGGAGTTAAGCAAAGCATTGTTTTCAGTCCATTTTATGGGTCCCACCTTTTAGGCCTTCACTACAAAGAAAATCACCAAATGCCTTACTTGGTTTGGACACCTTGTCTTACTACTACTTTTCAAAGTTTTTTCTTCATAAAGTCATCTTTTGCTTTATTAATTAAATTAGAGTACTATTAATAATTGTAATAACAAATAGTTTTAGACCTAAAATGATGGGCTTAAATTAGAAATTTGGGCAAATATAGAAGTTTACTACATGTGCTCCATTCCAAATTGGCCATGTGCTTCTTAATGGGGTCCACCGCCCAATGCCAAGGGGATGAAGGAACCCGATGAATAATTCCGAATTAAAGTCTAATTGTGTGGGTTCAATTGAGGTAGAGAAAACAAATGAGGGAGCCAAATATTACTCGGTATTATTTAATTTCAACCAATGTACCATTTTCAAGTTAATTTACGTCTATTGGATGAAGTCGATTTGAGATTGAAATACATGTTCGAATAGTACATTATGTGTCTATGTTAATCGTTTATAAAACATTATACCAAATATTATTATCGATAAGGTTTCTTAAAAGTCTCAATATGTCATCGAACTTTTGTAATACGGGTTCTTAAGTAAAGCATTACACAATGTTGCGCAGTAACGGTGATTAGAACTCAACATTCATAGTGATTATATACATAGATTAAACTAGTAGATACAGATAATGTGGGAGAATTTTGGTAAGAGCTGCCAAAATTTGGTGTTTTGCAAAGTTGTGATGATAATAATCACTGCGATTCCTCGCTAAATGGTCCAAATGGGAAATTGGCTGGCTATGAGCTGTGATTACACTGTTAGTCTGTGATAGGCTTTTTTCTGTCAAAATGCCAGAGAATCTAAATTGTAATTCCTGTTTTCTTCCCTCCTAATTTATTCTCTTGGTTTTACCCATTTCTTTTGTCATCTTACCATTATTTTACTAAGTTTGGGTGATAGATGCTTTGAGATACTCTTGGTGATCAGTTATTTATTCCCAATTATAGAAGGGGTTACTAAAATTGGTTTAGGCCTTTAGGGCTTAGCTCCATTTCTGCATGCTACTACGCCCGTTCCCTTATATTGTTAACGAGTTAATTCAATAACTTTAGTCAGAGCAATGTATATTATGATTCAGATTGGAAGTAATCCACTCCAGTTGGAACGAAATCAGACTGGTGAAGTTTATATCTGGTTGTTGGTGCTAGGAGTCTGTGTATTATGGACATTACATGGGATGTAGTATAGTGAACATTACGTGTCCACATGGTCGATCCAATCTAAAATTAGATTGAGGGCTCAATCTCTGACATTAATTTATAGAAATGGCCCATGGACAGCAGATCCGACGGCCCAATCTATCAATTTCGGAGGGCAGCATGACGTGGGCTTTCTTTAAATTGGTCAAGATACTGAAAAGGCACATTATGGGCCAGTCCTCTTTCCGTTCTTCATTTGAAATTTAAATACATCTCACATCTAATCATATCACGACTAAAATTGCAAAGGTGTAGTTGATTTATTTTTTAGCTCAATTTGTGGTTAAAACGTAAACAATACAAGGGGTGTTACTTATAATAGCATTGATGCCGTTGAAAATACACAATAAGAAGACTCCTAAAAAGATATGTAAAGTGTAAACACGACTAGACTCAAGAAATTACAAAATAATACCACTTTCAATAATCTCCTCTTAACACATTACCAAAACCCAAAGAATAGTTTTACACGTACAACTGATGATAGCGTCATGCAGAAGATTTAGCCTTCCCTAGTATCCATTCCCAGTCACAAATGAGGTGTTTCTGAAGTATACAGTAAAAGCAATAAGCTTCCCGTTCAAGAAATTTTTCTCAACTTCCAATGACCACGGCGGATCTGCCGATAGAGACACTTCCGCCAGCTCCTCAACAATAATATTTTTAGGCAAGTACATGATTATCATTGGGCCAATTACCTTGCAAGTGTCAAAAAGAAACTTGCCAGCGTATGGTTGAAGCATGTCAAGGCTATAAGATTCCATCTGCACATAGTCAGGCCCTCCCCAAGGTGGTGACAAAAAGACCACATCTGCCTTCAACTTCGACGTTATTGTTAGAGAATCCGCAATCATAAAATCAATCTCATCTTCAACCCCATAAATTGCGGCATTATGACGTGCATACTCGATTTTCTTCGGATCAATTTCAATAGCAATGACATGTTTACGCAACTTTGCGAACTGTATAGCATTGCCACCAGCTCCAGTAAAACAATCAATAATAACCGCGGCGCCACCTCCACAGCGCGATGCATGGTGTCTGGCTATTGCTTCATGTGTAACAGAAAACCACCCTTCTTTATCCAACTTAATACCATCGTCGAATTTAGAAAACAATGCGTATCTTTGAAGCCAATATCTTCTTTTAACGATGTTACTTTCTTCACCTAGGTAATCTGTTCGTAATTAACAAATCAAACTAAAAATACATACTACTAATTTCACTAATCTGATTCGGGCAACAACTAACCTGCATTATTATTGTCCATACCCGCATTATTAGAGCTGTCTTTGTCACCAGAGTCATCGTATTCACCATCATTATCGTCGTCATTATTATTATCAACCTTGAATCTCTAATTATACAAGTTTAAAAACATACCGTATATATAAATAGAAAAAGTATCACGTCAGAAGTGTTAATTTTATAGGAAACATTAAGAAAATTACATATTGGAATGTCGAATAGTCAACTTACGACGTGTTTCGGATTCGAGGAATGCTGATTATCACCACTGGAACTAACACCACCATCCATGCCAATTGAAACCAAAATTTACTACATTATTGTTATTTTGAATTAAAAAAAAGACCGAGAAATTCATCAAGAGCAAAACAAAAGAAAAAAAAAATACCAAATGAATATTTCAGTGAGCTTGAAAAGAGAACCAAGAGCCTTAATTGCTGGAGAACTGAGAAGAGCTTCTTCTGATGAACAAGTTGTTGTTGTGTCCATTACTATTAATTAGCAGCTAATAATCACTTGTCTTAACTTTCGGGTTTTTCGAAATTTTTGCGCTTATTTAATTTTTTTATGTGTGCTTAATTAGTTGCTTACTCGAAAATTAGTACTCTGATTAATTAGAAGAAACAGGAAATTTGTGATGTTTATTGTGTTTTGACGGAGCTGTAATATAGTACATTTTTAATCAAATGATGATACCCTACAATTTGAACTATTTAATATAGTAAATCTTTAATCAAATGATATCCTACGCACGTACAATTTGAACTATTTAATACAGTAAAATTTTAATCAAATGATATATCCTAATGACAACTAGCAGGAATCATTGTAATGGTACAACATTTCACTAGGGTTATAACTTATAACAAAAAAAAAATATTATAATATGTTAATGAAGTTTTATAAAGTCGGTTACTAGATGACGATTCATGTTAGCCGACCCCAAATCATTTTGGGAATAAAGCTTGGTTGTTGTTGTTGTTGTTGTTAATAACAAGAAACTGTCCGTGGAAGAAAAAGGTGGCAGTCACTACACTATCTCATGAGATCTCAACGATATTAGTGACATTTTGTAATAACACTCCATTATTTTAGGTACTCCCTCTATAAAATTATATATGATTTGTCTGAAAAAATTAGTAAAAACATTGAAACTATACTTGACTGAAAGAATTTTTCGTTACAAATCCAACGATATATATTTCATAATTTTTCGATAAGTATTTCTCTCAAAAATCGCAAGTCAAATCCTCACCTCGTAATTCAAAAACGTCATATAATTATTGATGGAATGAGTAATTATTAGAATTATAGGAACTTAATCGAAATCCAATCGTGAAAATCTATTTTTCTATTAGTTTAAAAGTTACTAAGTACGATATGAAATTTGAACGGTGCAACGGACGAGCATAAAACTAGCATTCAAACTAAACGATAACTAATTAAACAGACTTAATTAATTTTTGTGTATGTATCTTAGGGCCCGTTCGGTATCACTGCCTTTTTCAGTTTTTGGTTTTTTTTTTTTTTGCGTAAAAAATTTAGTTAAATAAGTTACCAAAACTAACTTCAAATTATTTGGTTGTATAATAGTTATATAAAAAATGAAAACTGACAACTGAAAACTGAAAACCACTTTTTCTGGTTTTAAAAAACGGGACTTTGGTTTTCCAAAAAATAGAAAACTGGAAACAGAAAACGATACCAAACAAGCCCTTAATTGTAGCAACTCCTCTGATGGAAGAGATTAAGAGGATGATAGTATTAATGCCTTAATAGGTTCACGCGTATTCGATGACATACCCTTGATCTTCTTTTTAAATTATATGAAGTAGCGCATGTATGTTGGTCCTTGGTCGAGTAAATAACGATTATGGTTTATGGATCTGCATCTCCTGCGTTTCACCAAGTCATTTCATGTTATGAGAACCAGTGATCGAATTTATCCAACAAAATTAAAGTCGTATATACGGATTTTTACAAGTTTCCCTTACATACTTGATACTTCACATACACGCACACACAAAATAATTACGAAAGTGGTAAAATTAACCCTGAAGGTGACTGCTGATCCGAATAACTTCTTGGGTATCAATCTTAAAGGCCTTTTCCAGCACAACTGATGGCATTGGTGGGCTAGCTGCAAAGGTAGATACCGAAGCAACTTGGGTTCCCGGGTTTTCACTACTCAACCCGGAAATAGCTACTGCTGGGCCTCTCTGGTCCACATTGTAAAGGAAATGGATCAGCCCTTTTGGGAACACAAATGACTCACCGGGCCTCAACCTTTGTGTGTACATCTTATTGGACGTGTCGACAAAGCCAACTAAGATCTCACCCTTTAAACAAGTGGTCACCTCCGATGCCCGCGGGTGCGAGTGGGGTGGGACCAGACCGTTTGCGGCGATATCGATCCGAGCCATGGATAGGCCTTGGGTGTGGTGGCCTGGGAGGATATTGTTGGTGGTTAGGATGACACTAAAACCAAACTTGTTTGCGGTAGTGTTACCGGGCTTGGATAATGCCGAGGTTGAAAAATGGGTTGGGCTTACCATGGTTGGGTTCAAGCATGGTGGCCCATTGGAAAAGTAGTTTGGGTTCGATGTGTCCGCGATGCAGTAGTCCAGGAGTGGGTCTGGATCCGCATTGACTAAGACCAATACAAAGAAGAGGCCCAAAAGTAGTTGAGGTCTGATTTTGGATTTCATCGTCTGGAATACGCTTTCCTAGCTATATGCTTCTTTTGTTGAATGTTTAGAGGAATGTAAGAATAGGAGTGCTCAAAGAACGAGGGCATATTTATAAGTGTAGGAAATGGTGCAAAAAAAGAGGGTATAATGTGATGTTTTAACAAGAAGAGGTAAAGAGAAAAATGGAGTAGCTTAAGGTGCAATGTATGGAGAAAGAGGGAACAAGAAGGCAATATAGAAAGGGAGGAATCTTAACAACTTAGTTTGCATTTAGTATAAGCATGGTTTAGTCCATTCTATATTCCCATGATATGTATGATATTAACATGTATTTAGCTTTGAGGTTGGAAGTAAACTCTCTAAGAGTCTATTCATATATATCATCACGGAAAAGAGTGATTTTATATAATCGTATATCAATCAGTTAAACGTTCTCATTAAATATCAGTTATAATACAACTATCCTTTTAGAAAACCGCCTGGCGGACGCTTACCGGTAATTAATCTTCTTTCTAGTTATGGTCAGAAGTATAATTGTTAGATCAAAGGTCGTATTTGAGCAGTCAGAGTTCAAAACCTAATTCATAAGATATTCTATACGCGTAATTCCGTACGTACTATGCTAACTACTCTGTACTGTATACTAATATACTACGGACTTACGAAGTTACAAAGTATTTACCTATGGTTGGGTGAGTATAGTAGCTGAACTTCAAAGCGACACAAGGATCCAGTATGTGGACGTTTCATTTGCAATCTAATTTGTTTAATCTCCTGCTAATTCAGTAGTTAGCACTTAGCAATACTACGGCTAACGTCATCACTTGCAATCTTCAAATATCTTAGTCAATGAAATGATGTATGTCTTGCTTGATGTGTGTTCGATGATGTGGATTGGACAACCACTTAAGAACCAAAAATTGTGTAGTGATTTGTGACTATCGTGGATTGTGGCTGGTCTTGAATATACTTGTAATAGGCAAGAAAATTGAGTGTTGTACCGAGTAATTCAATAACTTACATGATTACGTGTTTATTGCTGCTGATGAATGAAGATTCAAATGTTGGTGATTTATTAAGAGTAATAAATTTGACCAAGGCGTAAATTACTAATACATACTAAGGTGGTCAAAATATCATTTACGTCATTTTTCATTTGTTACGCATTTTAATTTCTACATACTAAAACTTTGTAACAATCATATACTAAAACTTTGTAATACTCAACAACAAGTATCTCAAACTGTTCTTGTACGAAGTCAACGGTAATAGTATTACCGACTCGTGTCATAATTGAACAAAGATGATGACATGAAAGGAAATAAAGGACACATGATCCAACTTTAATTACTTGGTAAATGAAGCTTAGAACTTAGAAGAAGAGAGATTTATTATCTAATTAATTATTTACTCCAATTAGAAAGACTTGGCAATTCGTAAAGCTTCAAAGTTACTAAAAAAGAAGAGAGACAAGTCACGTGCAATCCGCAATAGATCACACTTCACACACACACACCATCTTCTTCTTCACTCTACCCCGTCCTTTCCAACGTGGGCCTTTTTGCTTTCGAACCTCAATTCCACACCGCTTCAATTTTCTCTCTCCTTTCTCCTCTCTCTCTTTTCGCAAATGCCTTGCTTCGTTGGATTTGCTCATCTCCTCTAGATTTTGGGTCTGCATTTATGCTTATATCTCTCTATTTTGCCAGCTTTTCTTTTTGTGGGGTACATCCTAAATTCAATCATCATATAGTTTAACTTCCAATTTTCTGTCTATTTGTGTAATAATTCCTTATTTCTGCTGCAATTTTTAGCAAACGAAGTGAATTTCTAACTTCATTTTCCAATTTTCATACTTGATTGACAGTTTTTAATGATGGGTGTTAGTTAAAGTTGTCATTTTTACTGTTGTTTTGGTGGGTTTTGATCTGGGTAACTTTCCCTAGAAGTTCAATCTTTCAATTATCATACTTCACTTTCAGTTTATGATTCTGGGTTGGTAAAAAAATTACTGTTTTTTCGGGGGGATATGATCTGGGTTTGTTTCCCAATGGGTGAATATTTCATGGGGTTTGGGTTTTTGAGAAGAATGGTAGCTTCTATTATAAGTGTCATGAAATGCCAAAATGTGCACACAAATTGTGGAGTAATTAGTTAATTACCATGAACAGTAAAAGAATTGAGAAGATGAAATTTGGGGAAGTAAAAGAAAAAAAAAAAAAATAGGAAATCATATGATATGATAGAAAAGAAACATTATCACATGGGGCATGACCTTTTTATTCATCATTATTATCAATCTAGACTTAGATGTTGTATATATTGGTAATTTGGTAATGCTTTTCTTTTTGTCTTCAAGTGTGTGATTTTGCTTTGTTTATCCAATCATTTTTATAATAAGTGTTTGTGATCTAGTCTCCCCCTCAATAATAATGGAGTATTATTAGTCTTACTTCTAGCTACTACTTTGGTTGCTTGACTCTCTTCTCTCTCTTGTTTTTTTTTTTTTTTTTTTTTTTTTGGGAATTTCAGGTGTGATTGATACGCCACTTTCCTGATCTTTGCATAATCTATGGGTGAATCATTAGTGGAGTCTCCAAAAGTTGGGAATAAGGTAAACCCCAGTTGCTGTTGTTTCATCTTTGATTTAGTTAATCTTTTGTGTTTTGCACTTGTGTTTACTGAATTCTTGTATGTTACACTTTTGGGAATTGATTGAAAAGAACATGTTGTTACTTGTTAGATGTTACATATGCTGATTTTGTTAGAGTGTAGTTTTTGATTCATGTTATCGGACCCCGAATCAATTTGGATTGCTGATGTAATGTTGAAAGAGTAGAACATGAATTGGATGTTTGTGTAGTTTTGGATTTACGAATCAGTTTCGGCCTAAGGCCTTGCTGATGTTTTCTGAGGTGTTTTTTTTTACCAATGTTCTTAGATGGGGAAGTTTTTGTGTGTGTTGTGAAAACAGATGGGTGAGTCTATTACAACTGTGCCTTGCCTTCAACAATCAGTGTCATTTGGTAGATTTGAGCATGATTCCCTTTGTTGGGAGAGATGGTCTACTTTCCCAACGAATACAAACAAGTATCTTGAGGAAGTTGAGAAGTGTTCTACTCCTGGATCGGTAGCACAGAAGAAGGCGTATTTTGAGGCTCATTACAAAAAGATTGCTGCTCGAAGAGCTGAACTGTTGCTGGAGCAGGAAAAGGAGAGGGAAGCTGAGCTGGCAGAGTGTGAATATTCGTCCGCTATGAGTCCTATCTATAACATTAGAGAAGAAGAGTTGGATGATGCGAAACCTGATTCAGAGAGCTCTGTTAGCGAAACTGATCAATTGGAAAACAGTGTGGGCAGTTTCGATGGTGAAGTGAGTTTTGAGCATTTTCATGTAAAGAAGGATACTGCTGATGTATTCAATCAAGCGAATGAAGAAGGCGGTTTTGATGGTGAGCTGGTTGTTGACCATGTTTGTGCGGAGAGTGGTAGTGCTGATGTCTCTCATCAGGAAAATAGAGTGGCAGATCTCCCTTGTGAGAGGAGTGAACATGTTGATGGTACTCTTAAAGCCAATGTCCTAAGGGAATTGGCAAATGTCTTAGGTAGGAAGTGTAATGACTTTGATGAGTTTAAGGTCGACGATAACAGCATTCGTGAAGTAAGTGAAGTCGTGAAAATTGAGGTGACTGAAGATAATGGTGAATTGAATGATGGTGCTGAATATGGTGACGAAGTAGTGAAAAGTGAGGTGACTGACCATATTGGTGATCCAGATGTTGGAGCTGACAGGATCAGAGAAACTGATAAGTGGCCCCAGGAAGAGATTTCTAATTTGTGTCTCACCGTGAAAACTCTTGAATTTGGTCAGTCAGGAGAATCAGTTTTAGTGACAGAAGACTTGCCTTCTCCACTAGAATCAAAATGCGAGGATTTACCGCAAGAAAAAGTCAAGCGAACAATCATCGAGGAAGAAAGGAAAAATCTCAAGAAATCAGCCGGTCAAAAGAAAATGCAGGTGTATATCTTACTCAAGCTACTAATTCTGCTTTTGCAATTGTTCCATCTGTTTTTGCAAGTATTTCATGTTTCTTACAATTGCTATCATCTAGGCAAAATTGGTGAAGAAAACTACAAGTACAACAGATGCCAGGAAAAAACCAGCATCACCGATCCCCAAAAGGAGTACTGCACCTATGCCAAAATCACCTATGGTATCCACTCCTAAGTCATCGAAGCCTGAGTTGAGTAAAGTTACCAAGTCTGCTAGTCGTCTTGTAGATAAGAAGGAAAATACTTTCACTCCATTAACTAGCAAGAGAACAATTGGACCTCAAAGCAAGAGGGTTGGTCCCACGTCCTTGCACATGTCTCTCAGTTTAGGACCAATGAATTCGGATCCAACATCACTTACAAGAAAGTCATTGATCATGGAGAGGATGGGAGATAAAGATATCGTAAAACGAGCATTTAAGTCATTTCAAAGTGTCACTCAAAAGACACCTACCAGTTTGGCTGAACCACCTGCACCACGCCAGGTACAATTTATTCTGGAACTTCATGTTTTAAAGCTTAGGGCATAGTTAAATGCTTATAAAGTGGTAATTATGCTGCTGACATTAGATTTTTTCCATCATTGAACGTATCGTTGTTATGTATTACAGTCTTCCTCAAGAAAAGCTGAACAAAAAGGTTCCTCATCAAGCAGCTTTCTAAAGAAAAATGAGGGGTAATGTGTTTAAATTAAATTCCATTTTCCGCATTCGTACTTACTATTTGTCCATAAAATAAGCTTATGTGACTGTTGATCCATGCCTACTGAGCACTTTCAATATCCTGAATATTACTAACTTTGTCCTGGCTTTTTTTTTTTTTTTTTTGTTTCATTTTGGTAAATTACAGTATTGGGAGGACTATGAAAACAATAAGTACCCGTACTCAACAAGGAACAAGCAAGACTTTATCATCTTCTGGGTATGCTGTGCAAATCTTTACTTGAATGCCTCCAGTAGTCCAGTCTGCCTTTTCTTTTCTTCTTCTGTTTCCCTTGTTTAAACTGAATATCTCAACCGAAGAGATTGATATACCGGAATCAATTAAGTCTATGAACTATGCAATATCTAAGTTTGCTGAGGTGACATAGGAAGTTAGGGAGAGTTAAAATTTAAGCTAAACTGTTGAGTAAATGAACCATGTATGCTTTTTCCTATTCCAGTGATGCTATAAGTTCACTATTCTTTCGTTTTGGAGCATAATAATCATAAAGCTATTCACAGCTTAGTTATTTTGATTTTTCAAGACATGAAGTAGCAGACAGGAACAACCCATAGTGAGACAAGGGTAAGCCTGTGTACATATGACCCTTCCCCCTCTCCCTTTTACATATGACCCATAGTGGTCTTCTTTTGAGTCATTGGGGTTAATGTTGATGGACCATTTATGGATCACTTGCCTTGGCTGTAACGTAATGAAGAAGATTTAGAAATAATTGCTTTGTATAGATGATTGAAACAGGCAATACAATTTAACCCCTTTTTTGTGATCTGATTAGATAATATAGTCTCTGATCATTTATTTCCTTCCATAAGAAATTTGTTTCCAAACCAGTTGTGGACCTTGTGGTTAACTTTCTTTGTATGTATCACTTTCTTGATCTATTGATTTGTGATAATGAGACATTGAGACTAATGACCCAAGCGTTCAACTTCTTGGGTGTGTCAAGAACTCAAGACGGTCATTTTTCGTGAACTCTTAGTTCTTGGAGTTCCAACGAGTGTTAACGTTTAGTTTGTTTTTGAAACAGAGTAAAAAAGAATGGTGGTACTGGTCAAGGAAATGTGAAATCTGTTGCTGCTTCTTTTGGCCCAAGAGTTCAACTTCAGCAGAACAATCAGAAAGAAGTATGTAGTTCATGGAAATCTTTCTGTACCCATAAGAAGAAAATAAGTTTAATTTTTTATGTGTAATAGCTTTCCTGGTCTACTATCTGATTGTTTGCTCACGATCTTATGCAAAATATCTTTCACAGGTTTCAAAGAAACTTGATTATAAACCTAGAACCAATGTCCTTGAGGCAACCCATCTACAATCAAAACTCAAGGTAAGCATTGGGTCGGATTGTTAGTGCTTTTTTTTATGTGTTTTTTATTTATTTTTGAGGATAAGACAGAGGTAATTCGTTTACAGCACGCTGTCCTATAGAAAGATTGGACAGTGGGCTAGCTAGAGGTAATGTGACCTTTACTCATGCTTGGCTGCTTGCAGATGGAGAAATCTGTCCAGTCCAAAAAACCAAGCCAGGGTATTAATTCTAAGTCCAAGCTGCTTACGTCAAGCTATAATCGTGGTCTTGCAGGATCTGTCCAAAAGGTATGTTTCTGAAGGTCATCCTTGCTCTAGATTATTGGAAGTTATTGATATACTGGATGTTTTTATTGGCACAATCATAAACAACCTGTAGGGTGGGTTGGTGCATGTCATGTGAAGCATTTAAGGATTTCTGAAACTGTCCTACATTGTTATCGTACATAATTAACAGCCCAAGAATTGACCATCATCTGCATCTTTTATTCTGTGACAAGAGTCAAGACCCACACACTTTTGATTTATTGATTCACCTTTTCAATGGAACTCAACTGCCACAAGTCAGATGATTTTACGTCGGCCATTTGCTTTAACACAGAGCCTCTCTGCTTCTATTTATGTAAGGAAGGTTATGAGAGGTATTGCGTGTCTGATCTCACAAAAACCTGCATTGACGAATGACACCCCCCCCCCCTGGTTCTTCTTCACGAGCTCTTTTTCACCTGTAGACAGTAATATGTATGCCTGGCCGCCTGGGTTGAACTGTTCCTTTGGTTTAATATCATGTTGTAACCCGCTTCATGTTTGTTGCCACGCAGGGAGATGTCAAGATACAAGCGTCTGGCTAGTGGAGCAAATTAACACATAGATGAATTTTGTAAGTCAGGTATAAGAAAGTTCCCTTATTATAGTCAAGTGGTGTATGATACGGAGGTAATAATATTCGGGTGGAGTAAATAGGTTTGTTACCAAGGGAGCTAGATGTATAAAAGGAGCAGGTGCACAGTAAAGTTAATTTATCTAGCCTGGAAAGTGAAGGCAATAGTTGTATATCTCAATTGCAAGTTTTAATCATAGGGTCTGAAACTGTCTGTCCATTTTTATCCTTAGTGTGTGTGCATCAGCTGTCATGCAGAATAATTGGAGAGAAAGTTCACATTTATTTACATCAGCCGTCGTTAGGTTGATGTCGACCCAAAAGTATAGTGCTATAACTTCCATTTTTTACCTATCACATTCATGGATTGCACGGATCAAGTGTTCCGATGCATGGAATTTTAGGTAGGGTGACACTTTCTTCTTACACCTTTAGTTGTTAAGATTGAGGTGCTGCGAAAATTACATTTGCGGTCTGAATGATTCCTCCCCTCTTTAAGTTTACTGGCTAGTTTCTCATGAAGCATGGTGTATGTGCCCTGAGACGGAGTCTGATGGTAAAGCCACCCTGTTGGGGATAGGACACACTACCTTTGAAAAGACGTCATTCTAACTTCTGGTGAAGGTTTCGTCAAAGAACGTAAGAATCGAGATGAATTTCATGTGAAACGAAACCAACATGGACCCCGAAAACTTGACATAGAGGATCTATCCTTAATCCTTCCATAATGTATAGTATCTCAACCTTTGTTTTCAAGCCCTAATAGATGGCAAAGACCCAGAAAGCTAATAACCGTGTTGACTCCAAGTAGATTTTCATGTCGGAACTCAGTCAGAAGTTCAGTAAATTTGCCGCCTTTTCTTCTTCGTACGGAGGTAACTGTACTCTTTCAATTATTTTTTATTAATTTTAAAAGAGGCCATTTTCTGAATGTTTCAATGGCGTTTGGGGACACCCTTGTTTAATCATTCCAAAAATCTTTGAATAATCATGCTGAGTCTCATAAGTTGGGTTTTTGGATTGGTCAATGTTCAAATTTCCGGCTTTCTGACCTAAGAAGTGTCTTTTTCACACTTCTTGATTTCAGGTCATTTTCAACTATTCAATTATGCTATAGTTGATTTGTTGAACCATTTTTGGATTTGATCCTGTACGTCTTATTACGCGCTTATTTCTTATTGATTGCGCCCACTGTATCAAGTTCCAGCTCAAAATTAGACTGATCAACTCAGTGTAATGTGTCTTAAACCACTGGTAAATCGCTATCGTTTTGTAGCTCTACTCGATCTATGGCTCAGCTAGTAGATTTTGCGTGGAGGGTTACGCATGTAAAAACAACCGTTTTAAATCCAACCTCGCCAATTTAGACTTTTGGTTGAAGAGGGTTTTAGTTTTGTTTGGTGGTTAGATTGTCATTTTTGCATGTGTTAGGGTTATGTTCAATTAACACTCTTCTGTCTCCTTGTTAATTGTCTGAACTCTCCTGTTTAGGCTCAGACTGCACACATTGAACTTGTATTTCCTGTAAAGCCCAATCACTTGTCTTCATCAGATGACTTCAGGTCAGGTAAAACTTGTTGAAGTATAATAACATTGTGGGTGCTCTAACCATCAGTCTAGACTTTTAGCTCAGTTGGTTATCTAACATGGTATCAGAGCCTCAGCGATCCTGAGGTCTCGAGTTCGAAACCTGGTAGCCCCCTCCTTTGGTGTGTTGGAGCCTTAATAAGAAGAGCTCAGTTTAAGTGTTGTGTTTGTGGGCCAGTAAATTACCCACGCTTCAAGCCCAAGTGGGCCTTTGCGTGAGGGGGCGTGTTGAAGTATAATACCATTGTGGGTGGTCTAAACTCCTGTCACCTAAGTCAGGAAGTTCGCCTACCGGTCGACTGAGGAGATTATGAGAGAATATGACACACTCACGGTGATAAAATCCTACAATAATCAGCTGTAATCATGAAACAAATGTATCTGTACGTGTTTCATCTGGTAAAGTGTTGATTTTTCAAGCAAAAGCTAATTTGTACAATCTCTTAGAATGTCCTAAATGAAACAGAATATAAACACTATTGATTATGATGAAAAAATTCCTAACTAGCTTACACACATAACACAACATGTATTACCCTGTCACCTTAGCTTAAGAACATGCTTTTTCGGAATCTGTCGATTCTGACATTGACGCTCAGAACCGATGTACCAGGTTATTCACAATTTAATTTGTGCAGTGAAGAGAATCATATGAGAAGTAACATCTTGTTTTTGTATCTAGAATGAAGGGACGATAGCCTTCATATAGTAACTCTGTCTTGTCCAAAAAGATAAATGAAGAACAAATTCACTCAACATTCATCTGCCCCTTCCTGTCAAATTCATAGAGAAAAATGGACCGTATATACTTCCTCTTTTATGTACAACATCTCCTATACCCTTTGACGTGGTCTTGGCCCTGTCAACGGTCTTCATCTGAATCACTTGTATTAGATCTTTCTAGGAAATGATCCGGTAACCTTGGAAACGTCACACGAGTCCTTAACACATCAGGCGTAGGGGGTGATGTGGGAGATGAGGGGTTAGCTGAGGAGGAGACAGCACCATTTGCATTTGCTTTCTTCTGTTGCAAGCTTCGAGTTATATCAATGCAAGCTTTATCAACTGTGCTGAGAAAGTCCTTTACTATGGAAAATAACTGAAGTGGCTGCTTATCTTTATATGCTCCTGATTGATAATACTGTGTTGTCTTCTTTACAAACTCCATCACCCTAGTCTGTTCTCCTTGGACCGACTTCATCTCTCCTTCGGCTGCTCCAAGAAACTCTTTCATCTCCTTGATGAACTCCCCTCCTCCACCATCAGCTCCACATTGCAGCACAAGTTGCCTAGTCTCAGCAATACGAGCCAACAAAGATGTACTCATGTTCAAAAGGGTGTCATAATCAATTGTTGCTGCTTTCTTGACATTCGAGAATTCTGAACTTAAGCCGCCTACAACAGGTAATCCCAGCTTCAAAAACTCCCTTTCTTGTTCCTCTTTTGATTTCGACTCACTAGAGTTTGACATTGAACTCGAGTTCCTCTGACTGCTGCTCCGGTTTAAGCTGTTGTTTCGGTTCATAACACAACGTCTACCCTCATTCCTGACAACCTCATGGACAACAAAGTGAAGCAGAGTAGTTTTCCCATCACTACTCTTATAGTCCGACAGCTTTCTCAGTGCGGTCAGGTTAAACGCCTTTGCATCCCCTCTTGCAGTGCCAGCATTCAGTCTATTTCCAGCTTTCAAGATAGCTTCCAGAAGCTTTAAGAACACTCCACGACTACGAAGCTCAGTGCAGGCAGAATCAAGTGTTTGCAGTGTATCCTTAAGCTGCTGAATCTCAGAATCATAAGTGTATCTAAACAGCATGGCATTAACTCGAGTAAAAGCCGAGGGAACAGCCTTCAGGAGATGGTACAGGAAAGATTCAGCATCAGCAAGCCTTCCAACTTCCCCATCAAATGCCAGGATCTGAATCTTCTCCTCTCTGGTAGGAGTCATTCTTGTTAATTTCTCAAGAATCTCCACGTTTAGCCCTCTCCCTTCTAACAAACCATCAATCAATTCGCGCCTTGAGATACCTAAAGACCTAATCACAATGGCAATGTTTTGTGAACGCCGTGCATCCAAGATGAAAATTCTAGCTGCTGGGTTCGGACCTGCCTTTTCTGCAGCACTAGCATCACTATTCCTTGGCGATTTTCGGTTTGTCGCAACTGTACCAAAGAGTGCTTCCATCATATCACCATTATATCTGTCACAAACAATAATAAGACAATCAATCTTCAACTCAATAAAGATTCATTCTTGAAGAAAAATCATATGATATAATTTCATTAAACTCAATATAATTTCATTGAACTATATAGTATATGATATGAAATTATGATATGATGAACTTACTGGAATGAGCCGCGATCAAGTTTATCCCAAACCATGGAATGATCTCTATTAACAACATTGACTTTTTCCCAATGTAATGGCTTCAGTTTGACCTGATCACTCTTATCTTCTGACGTATCTTCACCTTCAACATTCCTACTTGCTGATCTCTTTGGTGCAGGTGGTGGCCTAGACACTGCTGATGCAGAACCTCCTCTCGGAGGCGGGGGTGGCGGTGCAGGACCTTTCCTAGCTGGGATTGGTGGCGGAGGTGGCGGTGCCGCTTTTGTTGCAGGAACAGGTAGTGGTGGTGGTGGTGGCGGAGGAGCTGGCAGAGCGGCCGCAACTGATTGACTAGCCTGCACCTGCACCTGTGCACCACCACCTAGTTTCTCTGAACCATGATCTGCTGAATTTCCCACATTCTGTAATTTGACATGATCACTTGAAGATGGTAATTTAGAATCAAGCAATTTAATCTTCTGATCATCTTTAGGATGAACTTGGTTGCTTGAAGAAGAAGTTGAAGATTTCCCACGAGAGAAATTCCGTTTCTCCTTATTAAAAGGACTGCTCTTTCTTTGGCTACCTTCAAGTTTACGCCAATACAAAACATCCAAACCATCTTCATCAACAATCAAACCTTTGATATTTCCATCAAACCTCGTAAACTCTGTCTGCGCCACTGGCTGCAACCTTCCTCCTACGCCCGCAGTCGCGGCCGCAGAATAAGGGTTGACAGCTGCTGCACCACTGTTGTTGCCACCTTCCTTTTTCCTGTGCCCTGCATACTTGGTGAACAGGAAGAACACCAAGGCGGCCGCAACAAGCGAGCTTGCAGCTGTCACACCAATCGCTGTCGCTAACGTCTTCTTAGAACCCGTGTGTCCAGACGGTGCTGTCGGCTGCGGCGGCGCTACTGGTGGTGCTGGTGGTGGAGGAATGTCAGTAGGTGGCATAACAGGTGGTGAAATTGATGTAGGGTAAAATGTCTCAATATTCTGAGGTGAATCAGATTGAGAGAATGAGAAAGAATTCAGAGAAAATAATAGAACTGTCAGAAACAGGAAAACTCTGAATGTTCTGAATGCCATTCTTTTTTTCTTTGTTTTGGGCTGTATGTGATCTGTACAAAATGGCTGAGAATTTTCAGAGAGAGACAGAACATGGGAAAAACTAAGTGTAATCAATAAGTTTTGGGATTATTATTGTTACTTAGTTTTTCTAATTAATTAACAAAAAAATAAATTGAGCTGTTTTATTGGTTTTGTTGTAGTAAAGTATATTATGATGATGTTGAGCTGGTGCCATGTTTTTATTTCTTTGGTGTTTGGTGTTTTTGCAAAACTTTTGCAGACATATTCAAAGTAAGCAGGTTGCTGACTTTTGAGAAATTTCTGGTTGGTGTCCTATAAATAAAAACTTTCAGCCATCCCTTTATATTTAATGTGTATAAGTGAAATTCATTTTTTTAATCTTGGTCAATAAGAATTGGTAAAAATTCCGTAACATGTTTACATGGACACACCGGCGGTGAATCTAATCTAAGATGTCGAAGTGAATTTTTAACCTCTAACCTCGTCATGTATATATCCGATTGACTCGGTCTTACTCAAAACTCGCTACAGGAAATTTCGGATTAAACAATATCATTTGTTGTGGATGGTGATGTATAAATTTTAATTAATCAATCAGTCTGACATTATTAATCCATCTGATTGTGGTACCAGATCAAATAACATGCAGTTTGTCTTCGTCTTATGCTCAATAATTCTTTAATTCTCTGTGGTTGTTAACTTTGAAGTTTGAACTAGTAAAATGCAGTTCCTGGATTTATCTATTCATGTGTATTCCATTTGAAAACTTTACTGTAATAATGTCATACTTTTTAGCCGACTCCCTTTTTAACTCATTTGTCAATCCGCGTATTAGATGTCAGGTTACATGTTATTAGATTTAATGGTCGCATATCTCATTCATACTCCTTTAGTACTTCTTGATGACTAATCATAGGAGTAACGTAAATGTCAACCAATTTATTAGTGAAGCGTCTGAGACTCTTAAATATTATTTCACGAGTATATATATATATATATATCTCCAACTACGATCCAAAGATTCTCATCAGTTGTTTAGTATATTGAATCTAGTACATTAAGTTACGACCTTTTGTGTTAGATGCATCGTTTTATTTTATGAGTATGATACCCCATCTGTTTTGTTAATACTTTATCCGGTTTGAATAAGTGAGATAAATTCAAACTAAACGTAATGCATAGATAGAAACCGAAGGAGTATATAGTATGAATGAGGTGATAAATTTTGCGGCATTTGCTGCTGCAGTTGATGGGTTGCTATTAGTACTACTCCAATAATGGGAACAAAATCTGTCTCTTATTGTAGAAATACACGTAGTGGCCTGGCTTTAGCTATTGTTTTAGTTGCAGAGGTGACAGTCATGCAGTAATTGTCAAAATTGACAAATGCCGAAATTATAAAATTGACAATTTGTTTAGACTGTTTCTTAATGTTCAAGTTTCTAACTTTAGCTAGGCTTAGCTGTGGAAGTTAGGAAAGTCAGACACATTAAACAGCTACTTCACTGCAAATTGAGTTGTGAACAAATTTATTAGCTTCTAGAATGTTTAACTACTACATTTTGGGCAATTTGGGGGCAATCTACATATAGCCATGTAGGACTTGCTTACGACCAATATTATGAGCTCACTACTTCTCCTTAACTTCATTCGATTTAGTGAAATTCGATTGTGATATATAATGCTTCAGATATCTAGAACCAGCACTCTGTAGTTTCGATATGCAATATATAACTTGTGAAAGATTGCGGGAAATGGTTGGCTAGCCAATGGTCGGATTAAGGTGAGGTCAACTCCCCAAATCTAACATCGCTCTTTTAGTATTCTTCATAATAAAAGGGGTCGGACTAAATTTGTGGCCTCTAAAATTTTAGAACCACCCTGATGGGAACTAGGAAGGCATGAGTGTTGGTTGCGACTTGCGACATACTAACTAATATAACGAATTATAAGTTTAAAAATGTATTGACCAAGTGAATCAACTCTTTTAAAGACGATTTTGGGCTCTTTGTAGTATTATTATTATCATTTCCCTATCTTTCCATGCATGTGTAGCTAAGGAGCAGAGTCACATCTGTGATTTCACATTTTGACAATGAACACGAAGAAGAAAAAACAGGCATCAAGATTCTTACTTTCTTAGGCTAGAGAGATCTATGTGGTCCTTAAAAAGTATTTATTATTGATCTACTTCTCATGATCATTTCTTTAGAACTAACTCAATTAAAGGTTATTATGCATGTCAAAATTAAATTAAATACATTTTACTAAGTTTAGTCAGCTATGCATTGCTTTGTATGGGTCGTGAATTAGGTGAGAGTTTGAAACAAGCAAAGATGTCTAAACACTCTAATACTATACTTAATTAACCTTTGCTATATTATAGTCAAGATTTTGGTCGTTGTAACCAACTTGATTAAATATTTTTTTTTTTTTTTTTGAAACGAACTTGATTAAATATTAGTCAGCTTCTTCCTAACATTTTATGACCCTTTCTTTGAAAAGGCAAATATAGATACAACAATTGGGGTTCTTTTATCGCCTACTTCAAAGCTACATTCATGATAAAAATTACGTATATCGTGCTTTATTTATACGATACTTTTATTTGGTAAAGCAAATCATGAATCAATTTTTATCAATTGACGAAAATATTGCTTAAACAACAAACAAATGCAGTAGTCTAGGGATGGGCATGGGTCGGGTTTGGGCCGGGTCCGCTAAGACCCGGACCCGGACCCGTGATATTTTGTGTAGACCCGGACCCGACCGTACCCAACGGGTCCTAATTTTCTAGACCCAGACCCGGACCCGTCGGGTTTGGGTCTGGGTCGGGTCTCGTGCGGGTCCCATATACGAAGGCCTTAATACGTATAAGAAACGATATTTTTGAGTAGG
>JBBYHQ010000002.1:3138975-3167815 GCA_038382645.1 Spergularia azorica
ATTTATATGCTCGGGTCTGGGTCGGGTCTAGACCCGTCGGGTTCTAATTTTTAAGACCCAAACCCGACCCGAGCGGGACGGGTCCTGGGTCCATGCCCATCCCTAGACCCTTAATATGAGGGGCACATAAAAGACACACCTCTGATATTTTGACCCTTACCCAGCCCTTAGCTTTTGCATCTTCATAAGGAAAGTTTTGGACTTGTTGGATTAGTTCGTAGGAAAAAATAAAGTGGATAATATTCAATATTAAAAACTGTTAAACCACTTCCTGCCAAAAAAAATAGAAGCACTATAATAAAATGGAAAAATGCCAAACCTACCTCCATTTCTTTTTTTGTTTGTTAATGGGAATTTTATTAGTTTCAACGTAGCAAGTAAATGATTGATGCCATATTGTCATGTATAATTAGTTTCTACTATTTTCAATTGATAGAGCTAGCTAAGCTATAGCACTGCAACGTTTATTATCATCGTCATATTATTGCGAAGTGGGAATTGATAGTCATGTTAATTAACCCTCTTTGTTCTATGATTTGCTTGTAATAATCATGTCTAGGCATACATTGATAGTTATGCTATATCAGTCTTTTCAACATTAGATTTAAATGAATGACAATTCAGCTCGTTTTTACTAAACAAGAGGACATCTTAACAAATGACGAGACTATTTAAACGAGCGTGAAAAGGAGAATTATCAAACACAATGCAGTTAAGAAGAGTAGATCAATCGAGTTAATGGTAAACTTGTATGTCACCGTACTACCTAAATCTACTTATCCAAATAATTCAACTCATTCATAACGATACCTAACGAGCTCGGGGCTCGTAACGTTTTACATGTATTAACTCTATACATTTATCGAGAAAAATTAAGACACATATTTGACATTCGTAATGGGCGTGATACATACTCCACACAAGTTCACGGTTTAATCGTGAAAATGTTGACGAATAACTAATTTCTTCATTCACTTTATCCCCGGAGAATAGATGGCGATTTAATTGACTAGTGAGTAGTGGGCATGTGATGTACAGTAATAATTTGGGGAAAGCAAGAATAATGGTGGAAGAATTAAGAATGTCCAGCAAATCAAGAGCTGGCCAGAAAAAAATGAATGAAAGTGGTCCATCAATCTTCGTAATGGACAGTCCATGTTCCAACCCAAAAGAAAAAACTAGCCTACTTACATGCCCATGTCAACTTTTGATATTGACATCACAAATAATGGGCTTCGAACATTTGACAGCCCATTATATTACAGCCCAGATTCCCTAGCAATGCTTATCTATTATGTATTGCGTTTGTGTCGATCAAATATCATACTCCCTCCTGTTCTGAATGATGTTCGTGTTTCCTTTTTGAGTCAGTTCTAAATGTCTATTTTCCTTGTTTGTAATACGTTTTGTTGTTGTAATGGTTTGTGACCCACCCACTTTTATTTTTCACCACATCTTACATCCTATAAAAAATTCCGTGTTATTTCATTGTGGAACATCATATAAAACAGGAGGGAGTAGAATAACTCGTTGGGGTTGGGATTGGGATTGGGATGAACTCCTTCCGTTAAGCTTTAAATCGAGGCCGACAAAACAAAACGACACAAATGTCGCATGAAAGTTAAGTTGTTGAATAAATAAGCGGAAAATTTGGAGGAAAAGCCACAAGGCAAAGGGTGTGTGATCAAAACCAAATCACAAACTTCACAAAGAACGGTACGTTGTTGTGACAAGACGGAGTAAATATGGAATTTTAAACATGCCGGAAAAATATGAAGAAATGCTTGCAATAAAATTGAAATGAACTATGCAAATGCAAAAAAGTACAATTGAGTGAAATGATCGAAGACGAAGAAAACAAAGACTTGACAATTCTTTACGTATATATATACATCATGTCGTTATCCAAGAGATGTATCGCCTTTAACGTTAAAAGATTTAGCTCGCTAAATTTAGTATTGCTATGCTAGAAGTCTAGAAATGTTTTATATTTAGACGTTGTCAAAAATCAAAAACGAAAAAAAAGTCGATAAATGTTTCATTTGGCTCATGATGGCTATACGCCTACACAGGTTAGTGGCGGAGCCTGATTAAAATTTGGACTGGGGCGAAACTTATTTTTCGGAGCTAGGGTGGGTCAAATACTACGATTTTTCAATTTTTAACTAGTTTTACAGTAAAAATATACAAAAAGTTTCGAGATTTTGCAAACATGGGGCGGACCGTAGCCGGGGGTAAGCCCCCCCTTAGCTCCGTCCCTGCGCCTACACGCCCTATACCTCACCCGTTAACGCTACTGTGTGTTCATGGATACACCCCGTAAACATTTCTAACATGTTTCGTACGTAACTAAGGTGAAAAAGAGTCCCCCGTACTAGAGAGAGCGACTACTAAACAATAACTTATCTATTCGGTACAACAATGGTACCTCACCCCGTCACCCGTCACCCCTAAAAAGTTAGGTCTTTTAATTACTCCCTCCGTCCCAGTTCAAACGCCCCATATTCCATTTTGGGACGTCCCACTTCAAACACCTCATCTATTTTGGGACATATTTCTCTCTCTTACTTTTATTAAATTATTACATCTTCTCTCACATTATCTCTCCTACTTTTATTAATCCTCACATTCTCTCTCCTCCTTTTACCCCACTCAACTTATTATATCAATTTTTCTTATTTCACTACAAAAACGCCTTGGGGCGTTTGATCTGGGACGGAGGGAGTAACTAATACTGTAATGAAAATGAGATTAGCAATACAAACATGTTTGGCACTGTTACTGTTAGGTAGTTGTAATTAAAAGATTTCCTAGATTCGCCTAATTGTATTATTTTGTGTAGTAAACACTCTAGGCAGGGTACAACCCTTGGAAGAAAAGTGTACCAATAGTGTATACTTCGACTCAAGACAAATACACAAATACGCAATAGTCACCTGTCTTAGTCAGTGTTGTTCAATTTGAGCCTTGCGTGAATGTAAAATTGCTTAACTTATAAATGAGGGTTTTATCTTCTTATAAAATTGTTCTACGTGAGTACACGACTTAAATCTGAACAACATTATAGTACACTAAAAACCCATAGACTTAATTGTTTACAGTTTTTCTCAATATGAGTCGAAAATACCTTTCACGTACACTTTGAACAAAATTTCTATCTCGCTCTTATTGTTTTATGGTACATACCCACATAAGAGAAGCTAATTTTACGGAGATACAAAGATTTTAGGCTAGGCATAATGACACGCCTGTTTTCTACTCTTCCACTGCAAAATATACATTTTTTGCCCTAAACTACCCCTACTCATAGGTTTTATGTGGTGCATGGAGGTTGTAAAACTCGCAGTTAGATTGGTCTCCTAACTATTAGCCTCACCGTAATCCTCATCTCGCTCTTATTATAAAACCATTTCCAAGATTTTGTAAACCGAAGTTTCGCAAGAGAAACGCACACAGAAGATTTGGTTGGCAACCAAAAAAACGGGGGATATTGCCGACGCGACGACCGACCCCGCGTATAGGTTGTCAAGATTAGTGGTGCCATTTTTTGGGCCGGTTCGGTCATCCAGCTCACACCCCCGAACCACATGGCTCGTGCCCAATCATCCTAGCTGGCATTTACCAAATCCTAAATCCTAAATCTTATTATTTTAATATTTTATCGGACCCACTTTCCCACTCAACATTCCCAAAAGAGGGAACATTTACCCATCTCACTCACCCAAACACGGCCTTAGTTTTTTTTTTTTCTCTTTTCTTTTTTTAAATTAATAATTTTAAATATTATTCTTGCTTAACAAAGCAGACAAAGGATATCAATTCCACCTTTCCCAATCCGAATCATATCATTTCAAATCTCTCCAAATCGTCTCAGTATCGTAACAGATGCCCACCCTTTCCCCTTATTCTTCACCATTTCTTGTTTTTTCTTTTTTCTCTTTAATTACTTAACCAAACACATCCTTCCTACTCCTCCTATTGCTTGGAATTTTCCCCAATTGCGTAATATTAAGTTTGCATGATTGTAGATTAGATTAGATGCTGAGTAATAGTTATAGTTAACCAAACTTATTTGGTGATCACGTAGTCTGTACCAATCAATCACCCCATCAGAGAAAAAAACTTCTCGAAATTAAACATTTGTTGCTCAAAAATGGAATCCGTGTGGTCCGTGATACCAATTGAGATAGTTACAATCACATGATAGAGTTTATCACTATTCATACGTCAACATTAAATTCCCGTGTTGTTCAAGATACCAGCTGAATTAGCTCATTAAAACGAGTTAATATATAAGAACAAAAATGATTGAAAGATGAAGCAAGATAGAATTTTCCCACCTTCATCACATAGTCACATGGAGTGTTCATAGAAAGGATACTGTTCATACAATATTGACCAAGCAAGAATCCCAATTCAATAAACTAAAAGATCACCTTTGTTTACAAGCTAGGAGACACATATATTCCAGTCCAAGCAGATAATCATAACCCGTATATAACGTTGACAACTCAAAAAAGTGAATAGCAAAAAAAAGTGCACCCAAAAAAGAAAAAAAAAAAATGATATGGTATTTTCAACATGATGATTCACTAGATCGCACCGGACCCTCTTCAAAGATTTGGGAATTGACTTCATTTCAGCCGTGCCCAATTGGGCCCTCATTTAATATCTTTAAATTCTTGGACCATAAATTTCCCAATACTTTACAACCTTAATTTTTTTCTCTTCTTAATCCGTATGCAAGACGGTTACTAGATGGCGATTCATGTTAGCCGACCCCAAATCATTTTGGGAATAAGGCTTGGTTATTGTTGTTGTTGTCTTAATCAGTATAATATAAGATCCTATCATCTATGAAATGGACATGTTAGCCACAGAATCAAGCAAAACCAATAGTATTAATCTACAACTCAACCAATTTTCTTTTATCCAACGGCTAAAAATAAAACAAATCGAGTCACATTGATCTACATTCACGTCGAGTTTCCTCATTACGTTAGGCAGTGGCGCTCGTGACACTATCGCCGTAAGAGAGCAAAAGACCTTGTGTAGCGATAGTAATGATACGAATGTCGTACAATAACGTTTTTACTAAAAACGGATCCCATTAATTACAGTGAAAATTAAACGATTCATCATCTAATTCAGTATGGTATCCTGTAACTTTATAGAAATTAAAAACAGCACGGCAAAATGGAGCGTAACCAAAAAAAAAAAAAAAAAGAAAGGAAAATGAGGAGAAAAAAAATTAAGGACGTTAGATGTACCGCGGAAATGCAAAACGCCAGGCAAAAAAAAAAAAAAAAAAAAAAAAAGGGAAGGGGGTGGGGGTGACAGGGGAAAAAAAAAACTGAAGAAAAAAAAAAAAAAAAAAAAAAAAAAAAACCGTTGAAACTAATTAACGGACACTTTCACCAAATTGCCGGCTCTTTTTTTTTCCTTCTTCTTTAAACATGGACCGTCCGTACGCTCAACGCGTTACCACCGTTAAATCATCACCAACGATTTGATCATCAATAACATCATCATCATCATCAACGGTCATCTTAAGCCGTCTAGAAGGAGAATCGGACGGTCCAGGGCGAGAGGGGGAAGAAGGGGTGGATGAATCCAACGGTCCAGGAGGCGAGGATGGAGTTGAAGGTGAATCAAACGGTCCACAAGGAGAGGAAGGTGTGGAAGGTGAGGTAGTAGTTTGAGAGGTCACAGATACAGATGATGCTGATGGTGAAATGGACGGTGGAGATTCAGACATGAAAGATTCATCGGACGGTGTTGATCTTGATGAAAGTGAGGATGTATCAGTATCATCAGATGAAAGATCTGAGCCCTCCATTTGTTTTCTTTTGTTTATACCACTTTCTTTGCCGTTGGATCTGTCTTCTTTGCTCATGTAGTCTCGTAGACGCTTCACATCGGATAATTTCACTGGTTTTAATATGAAATCCTCTGCTCCTTCCTCTAAACATCTGTAATTTTACGTACCACACATGCAATTAATATTCATGCTAATTAAAAATCCCATGTGACCATGTCTTAATTCACTGAATTTAACGATTAGACGATTGATTTTACACATAATCAACTCAAATTCTAGTACGACTAAGATTATGGTTTGACTATTAGAATGGTACCAACATTTAAATAAGGCGCAAATGTCAGTATAATCGTATCAATCAAAAGTATCGAGTACCTCTATCTTAACCATTACGGTAACTTTCTACCTAATTTCTACATAGAGTTTTGGTAATGTGTTTGTACCTGTCAATTCGAGCAATAACATTTTCAGAAGACATGATTACAACAGGAGTTTCCTTGAATATTGATGATTCCTGCTAAAACAGGATACGAATTTTTACCATTGTCAGCTGAAATTTGCCAATAGTAACTTTTTATTTTTTATTTACTGTAAATTTAGAAATAATAACAGAGAAAATTGCAAACCTTGATTTTCTTAAGGAGTTCATAACCAGTCATCCCAGGCATGCAGTAATCAGTTATAATTAAATCAATTTTCAACCCCTACACAATTTAATTATCACTTATTTAGCTCAAATATTATAATTTATTATTCCTAATAAAAATTACAAATAAAAAAAAAAACTTACATCAACAACAGAGGTCCTCTGTTCTTCGTCTAAACCGAGAAATTGGAGAGCTCTCATACCACTATCTACTGCAGTCACTGCAATATAATTTTAATTAAAAAAAATTAATTAGTCGGACCAAACAATTTTATTAGAATGAAAAATTAGAATAATAAATACGTTCTATTTAGGAAAGTTGTATTACTTGTAGGTTAAGACGGCAAATTGAAATTAGTATAAATAATACGTTGTAATATTGATGAAATTAATGAGAAACCAGAGACGACTGAGAAACGTTTCGAATGAATTCCGCTGCGTGTGTTTATGGACTAGTTTCATGGTACCGACCGACCCGAATCCTAATAAAGATGATTAATAGAAAATAAAGGGGATATAATACCTTTACAAGAGGTAGTTTTGAGCAATCTCTCAATAACTTTTCTATCAATAAGACTATCATCAACGGCTAAAACATGCGCTTCGGCAGCAACAGCAATAGTATCTGACGGTCCAAGATCAACCGCGGACTCCGACTTCCACCTCCGACTCGAAACGACACCGTTCCTCGCCGCAGCTAGATTAAACATTGTCGTTTAATTTCTCAAAAAGGGATAATAAAAAAAGAAGTGTAAAATGGAAGTTTTGTTGATGAGTAATTTAAAAGGATGAGAGAGAGAAAGAGAAAGAGAAAGAAAATGAAAAGTGAGGAGAAGGAGGAGAAAGACGGTGAGGTGGAGGAAGTGGGGGTGTTTAAATACGGGAAATTAGAGTTTCTTCTCTCTCACGCTGCTCCTCCACTGAAAAGTCATTCTCTTGCTCTGTGTGTGTGTGTGTGTGTGTGTGAGAGGAAATCTGGAGGGGAAATCTTGGGGACTTTAATAAGGTGGGGACTTATTTTTAAATGGACTGATACGCCAGATTCTGAAATCCACTTTGTTGAGATCTCCCAATCCCAAAACTCCTTTTTTTTTTTTTTACAGTTATTATTTTTAGATTTTTAGTACGGAGATTAATTTTTCATTGTTGGTTGTGTAGTAAATAAAATTTGGTTTAGGTCAATTGAATTTATTACTCTATCTCTAGTCAGATTCTGAATCTATGAAACATGACTAGGGAAGTAAATGATGCGAGACTTTGAGAGGGAAACGGTTCAGTCAAAACATAATCAAGTACGACTCGATTATGAGTTTAAGATTCGAAAACAGGTGTTTCACGACCACTATAGGCAATTGTGTTAGATTGCCTTGGTGCACTAGGAATACTTAACTCACGGAGTCAGGGTCGCCCAAAGACTACATATATTGGTCTAGCTAGCGTTTGTGTAATATACCATCTTGTAAAGAAAAAGAAAAGAATTGCTAGCCAAAGTCGACATTTTACATTTTTTTTAATTGAAGTCAACGTTTTATCTAAGGGTGTGTTTAAAAACAAAATATTCTCAAATCAATTTGAAATCAAAGTGCTCCGGGAAGGCAAAAGTGATGCCTCGGCCTTATGATACACAATACTCCGACACATTATTGTCATTGTATATACCCCATATGAGTGTATGACTATATAAGTATATGACCATCGTTTTAAGACATTTTTAAGGCGTCACATGTTACATGTACAGTAGGAGGGCATTTGAAAGAGGATTCGACCAAGTAGCCCGCACGCATAGGGTGAATGTACCGGCGGTAAATAGTGAAAAATAGGGCTTCAAAGTGACGGTAACGTGTGTTGACCACCGGTCAAATGAAGGGACGGTTCAATAAGAAAAGAAGGCGCCGTCAAATCCAGAGGGTTTGGGATAAAAAGGCTGCCACTTTCTGACTGACTGACTTAGGCCAAGTCAAGTCATCGCAGTTAAAACTTCGATGTTACGTGACATTTTACTGCTCAGGATCTAGGGCTATGAATGGTAAGATTGTGAACTGGTAACTTTTTCATGTTTTTTCTAACTTTAGTATGTGTTCTCTGTACTGTTATCTTCACAGTTATCTTCTCGCATTTCAAGTACAAAGTACAATGCAATATTATACTCCGTATCACTCCATTTCTCTACAATGTCGAGATTTAAGATTTTTTATGTATCAAGATTTGAGTTTTTTTTTCCCTTGTAATCTTCGTTAACAAATTTACTGTGAGTAGTGAGCTTTGTGATTATAGAGGCAAGGTCTTTGAATGGTGTCATGTGGCTTCCCAAATGCACGATATCATGACTCAAAGAGTAACTTGCATTTTTTGTTAAAAATTACAAATATTTTTTCCGTCTTTTTTCATTAATTGATGTTCACAAATGAATCGAACCAATGAAGTAAAAAGTAACAAAACCGGGTACTTCCAATATCCATCAATAAAGTGTGAACTTTCCGTTTTGTGGTGAAAAACTAACTCGAATCAAGTAGTGCTGTGAAATTACCTTAGAAATTGATTAAAGGAACTCAAGCCTTACAATCAAACACTATAACTCTACAAGGACCATCTTGATTTGGGGGTCTTAGTAACACGAAAAAATAATATGTAGATAATAACAAATTGAATTCATTAAGCAATACTTACCAAACATTGAGCAAATTCTACAATTCTGTCATAATAGAACAAAGACGAAACATATTGCAGAGAGAACAAATACGGAGTACTCCTTAATTATCAAACTGCAAACAACTAGCAATACTCCTACTTCATAATGTTCACATTTCATCTAGAGTGAGTCGATCAACAGATAACTTATTATCGTATTTAATAACTTAACAAACTTTCAAACTCGATAATTGAATTAAACTCAACAAACCGAATAGTAAAGTTTTCATTTGTAGATGAAGAGTCATGGAGAAGATACCCATTGCTTTCACTTTCCAAATCCAAATCTCTTGAATCAACAATGTTGACATTTGATTACAAATTTCACATAAAATCCACGTGTTAGTAGTAAAAATTTCTGTCAGTGTTTTATCCGAGAAGGTAATGAACAGAGACACAGAGTACAATTAAGGGTGGCAGAGAAGTGGTAGGGACAAAAGAGGAGAGAGAAAAGATTTAGAGAGTCCCAAAGAAATCTTAGGAGTGGGCCCAACTCGATGGAGATGGATGTATGATGCATTTGTAGTTTTGCAATGAATTCAAAAAGACGTATCAGACAAACATATCAAATCTTCCTCAGGATTTTCTTCCCCCAAATTTTATTTTTTTCACATTCAATTTAATTCAATTCGATTGCAATATTTTTCGGATTTGTTTGGTAGAAAAAAATTAGACGAAAAGAAAATAAAACGAGTACTCCATCATTCACTAGTTTAATTTACAGATGGAGTGTTATATTCTACTATAAATTCACGCTCTATATGAATCACACCAATATAACCCCGTTACACTTACAACCCCCCCCCCCGAAGGAATTAAAAATAAATGAGTATTTCATTTTCTTTAGGTCAAATTATTCTCTTACAAACGAGTAATGCATTTTCAGTATGGATTTTTTCTTCATACATTTAATTTTCTGGGTAATGGTTATTAAACTAATTGAATTTGTTTTTTGCACTTATTAACGTGAGTTACAATTCCAACTTCCAAATATTTCTCTCACATGAAGAGTGTAAAAAACTATAAATCACCTTCTCAATTCCCTCTCACATTTTCTCGCATTTTTTTTTTATTATTTTTTGAGGTCCACTCACTTGATAATTACTGTTTTGGTCTTCTTTCCAAATCCCATGGACTTGAGTCGACCAACACAATTCCTCGTTCTTGGATTTCAAACAGCGTATATTTCTCTATCCTTATTCCTCGATTTGATAGTGCATCTGCCTGCCACTCGTTTTATAGGACCATTCACTATTAGTGCTGTTCAAATTCGTAGGTGCGAAATGTATAAATCGTCGACATATACATACAATACAGTAAGGGAAAATTTCCAATTTACAGTACTTATTAGTTGAGCTGATGCAAATTAATTACAACTCGATATGATTAGTAAGAGCTTTTGAGATTATTTTTTCGCCATTTGTTGTCCTCTTGACTCATATTCGGATTAATCTAGATGGTTCATATCAAAATATAAATGTATGAGCCGTCGCATTTGTGCGTCCATGACATACGGTTGCTTTGACTATCTAGAGTCTAGTCCTTTAAATTTTGACACACCACGACGTAACCACGAAGTTAAGCTTCGCCAGAGGTTTTAACTCGAGCGTTGTAATTGATAAGAGTTATTTAATTTTTCATTTATACTAATTTGAGCCATCTTTATCGTCTATTCCAATATACACGGAGGCACGGATATATATAGCTTGTAGGGGGGAGAAGAAGAATTTTATATGATTGGTATAATTAACGTATCTTAAGAGATCTGCCAAGTTCCAAATTGGTTCACGAGATACTTGCACTTCTAATAATCCTACAACAGTACTCTTAATATAACTTACTAAAGAGAGCAATTCCAAATGGCTTATTCTACACAACTAGGTTTAAAAAATGCTAAAACAGAGTAGTGAAAACTTAATATATTTATTGTATTTGTGTTCGTATTAGTGAAAACTATTAAGTGTATAACTGCATAAATGCTCGTTATACAATATACAATAATGTTGCCTTACAAAGTTACAATTATCTATCAAAATTGGTGCAATGCCAAAAACCATGTGTGTAGTCTTTTACGGAGTACTACCCATATAACATGAAATCTTTTTGTGAAATAGAATAAGGAGTTTGCAAGTTTTGTTCTTACGCACTACTGGAGAGATTACGAATTTGTATATAACAACTAAATGATTATATTCTACTAAACATGAGTGAATGAGTGAGGATTATGATGAGCTAACAAGATATTGCTTAGTTGATCAAAATCTTACTAGCGTAATTGTGTTAGCTTCTACGTCAAATCAAATGACGAACTACTAATCAAACATGCGAGTTTTGATAATTATTAATCAAATGTTGCATGCGTTTGTACGATAAGGTGTACTAGAACAAGTGCTACAAAAATGCACAAAATCTGAAATTAAATTAATTAAATAGATACCACTTCCATAATATAGCCAATTGAACCCGTTAAAAAACCATGAGCTTTTGGGTGGTGGGCCTGATACTCCTTAATTAATGGGTCTGACTCGTTAATGGCACACAAAAAAGACCAAAACAGCAGCTTTTGATTATTTGGGCCTTCTAGAGATTTTATATCCAATGGGAAAAAAGATGAGGGAAAGTGAAAGTGGAATTCATTCAAGCCATGAAAATCTTTTTTTCTTTTTCTCTTTTTCTTTTTTTGAGGTTAATGACGAAAATGCATTAATCGAAGGTCAACAAATAGTCTGTAAAGATTACATTAAGGAGGTCATCAGGGTCGGTCCCTAACCAGACTCTAACAGTTGAAATTATGGGTTTCAAGTGCAAGCCATGAAAATCCGTCTAGTCAATATGGAGTTTTCACAATATAGTATAGATTTGAGTAAGATAGAGTCAAATAAAATCAATAGAGTTCTATCGATAGGTGTAATACCCCGGATTTCAGAGGAGATCCCTAAAATATTATGGGCTCATATGAGGTGCTTAAGAGGATTGATAGTGCTACTCATACCAACAAAGTCGACTTTCCTTTTAGGAAGCCCATGTGATAAGAACTCCACAGTTAAGCGCTCTTGACTGAGAGCAATTTCAGGATGAGTGACCTCCTGGGAAGTTTCACAGGGTGCGCATGAGTGAGGTCAAAATACGCCGGAAGGACCAGTTTGATTGGACTGCAAATTTGATTTGAATTGAACCGTTTTGCTTTGATTGATCTTAATTATTTTTATTGAAAAATTAATTGATTTTAGACGAATTGATAACTAAAAGTAGTTTAGATTCATTGAATATTATTTGGATAATTATGATCTGATTTGGTTGAAATTGATTTGATTTAAATGAAGATGAATTGACTTAATTTGATTCGAATTCATTGTTTTTTTTATTAAAGTTTAATCAACGGAGTTTAAGACTTGCATAATTTCATAGTCTATTTTATTTTTTGTGACTAGTCGCATCCTAAAGTCAACAAAGTAACTAAAATAATTTCCATTAAAAAGAAAAGTGCGTTGAATGCCTTCATCTCAAAATGGTTGGCGACTCAAATTTTCACTTTTGCCATTTCACATCATGGAACTCGATCTATATATTCCTAATTTCCTATAGATTATTTATTTTGAAAAAAAAAACTTAAGCATTATGATTATATCGTCAAGGGGTAAATTATATAGTTTTAGAAACACCGAGTTAGCACAACTTTGAGCTACTCCTAAGTTCACCATATCACCGTCATCAGTAAAATGCAAAAGCACCGTTCGCAACGTGTTCATATAAATTAATGATTGGGGTCCCTTTGGGGACATTTGATATAAATTAATGATTGGGTGCGTGAAAACTTTCTCCAATTCTTTATATTTTTAATATTTGATTTGAATATATGAGTTTTTAAATCAGGATACATTTTTTTTTTTATGTTCGTGGCAGTATAAGGAGTATGGTGGTCCTTCTCACAATAGAGGTATAGAGACCATACTTATATGGATTTGTTATCGGGAGCATAGTATAATTTGCAAGGTGGAGGGGTTTCTGATTACAAACAAAAACAGTGGTATTTCCAAAATAGTATAGGCAGGCGAATTTATCAATCCTACTCTTTCTTTTTATGTCTTTTCCAGACAATCAATGATCCTTTACTGCTTTTGAAAGGATGATCTTTGGCCAAGATCGTAGGATTCATTTTCACGTTAAAGAATATGCTTTCACGCTTGAAAAAGCAACTATATTAACCAACTTTGATTTTGCAAGATCTTTATACACGCCCTAGTCCATTATTGCTTTAATTACAAGGTACCTTACATATTCTGCTAGACGGTGAAAATGTGAATAGACATAGTATGTTGTCTTGCATTGTACTTACACCACCCATGGATTTGAGTCGTGAAAAACCTATTGATACGATAACAAGTACTTTTTCACTAATGTTAATGGAGTAGAACCTAAAATTCAATCCTAGATAACATAAAACTTGGCTCATTACAAATTGACACATGCCTATAGAGTACCTAGGACAATCCCAAGACAGGTTAATAAACTAACCAAGTAACCATTAGGCCAACGTAACCGTATTTGACAAATTGAAATTTGGGTACCCTCTAGACAATCCATTTCAAATAACTAAAATTATCTTTACTACGTAAACAGTTAAATTATTATAAAGCGTATAATCCCGTCTAAAAATTAACATAAAAAGTGTATAAGAGCATCTCCAATGGTAATATGGAGATGTAGTTTAGCTTGACAAAATCGCTTACATCAGCAGCTTGTACCATTGGAGAAGTTTTGTGAATTGTAGTTTTGCCAGCTACATAGCTTGGAAAAAAAAATATATTTTATAGAAAGAGAATGTGAAATATAATTTTTGTGGGTCCCCATACCCAACGTAGTTTAACATTGGAGTACAAGTCTTTGAAGTTTAGAGTTGTAGCTTAAAATATTATCTCTCCTACTTGTCAAGGTAAACTACAACATTTTTGTAGTTTGCATTGGAGATGCTCTACGATGAGTCAATGCCAAACAATCGCCAAATAGCAAACATATCCAGAGGTGGTCAAGCCTGAAGCACCCTTTTATGGCTCGTGAACTGTGTGAACCGATTTCCAAACATTTAATCTCGTTCGATTTAATTCTCGATTTTCAACCTCCGACCAGTTAAACCTCAACGCGATCGAACCCATGATCACCTCACCGGCTCACCTCTTATCTCAAGTCTCAACCCATTTCATACCAAACCATGAGCCCACTGAGCCTGACCATCAGGGGCATTTGCAATTGACAAACGGTCCACAACTTCAAACAAAACGAAAGATCGGTCCGATTCAGTAAGAACAATAATAAGAAGGCGAAACCCTGGGTGGTGTGAGTGGGGAAGTAGAGTGGAGCAAAAAATGGAGTGCGCGGCAAAGGGGAGTGGCACCCGGTGTGTGGGCCCACCTGTGAGACGATGTGCTCGCTGCCAAGCTGTTGCGTATTGTTCACTCTCTCACCAGGTTCACTCTTTATCTTCTCTTAATTATATCATTAATACTTTCACAGTTTACTCCCTTTTAATGTTTTGTTAGTTTGATCATATTTTTAAACCTGGTAGTAATTCTTAGTGAAATTTGCATTTGTGTTGGTGGGTATTGTATAAATTGCTGTGTTTTTACTTGTTATAGCTGTTAATTTGGTTTTGGAGTGATATATCATATATGTACGATGATGGGTTGGAATTTCTTGTGATGATCTGAATTGTTAGACAATATGGAGTTTGATTGTGAGGGAGTTTCTTGGAGGAGTAAATTTTGTTGAGAATTTCCGGAAATTCGACGGTTCGATTCTAATTCGAAAGAAGCTGGATGGAAGACTATTAATCCTTGGTCAAGGGTGTACATAAACCTTCATTGCCTTTTTTGTTCGAACATTTTGCAAAGGGTTTGGTAGGAACTGGGTTGATTCAAGGTTTAGAGAGCTCCATGAATGTTATGTCGATGATGTTTCGAGGTGAAATATGCTCCAGGTATGATGGGTAGTGAGTAGTGAGAGTTTGGAATTATTTTGGTCGTTTTGGAAAGGATTGATGAAGGATGATTTGTTTTTTTGGGTTGTATTTAGACCGGATTTTGGTTGTGAAGTTGTTTAAGGAGCTATTTTGGTCGAGAATGTGAGACATTCTCTCAACTGCCCACGTTTTATCTAGGCCATGGGTATGGAAAGGGGAATGCAAGTTGATATCTTGGATGTAAGTGCTAAGTGTTACATTGTATGCCCGACTTCTTGTTGGGTTCATGAAGATTATACCTTTTGTGTTTATTTGGTTAATTCTACAACTTGTTGGTCTAAAAAAAGAAGCGAGACAGTTTGATCTCTGGTTTAGGGTGTGATTCAATCGAGTTAAAACCAAATTGTTTATCGCATGGCTGTCTTGAGTTTTTAGCTGGGATGCACCCCGAACCAAATGTTAGGTCTGCACTGGATATCATGGCCTTGTTGAGGCTGAGTAGATTACGACATGCTAGTAATTCTCATCACCTTTAGATTTAAGGGAGTTATGAAGAGAGAAGTGTTATTGATATCGTTGAAACCTAGGTCCTAGGTACCACCAGCAGAGACTTCGCCCCCATTAATAGTTTGGAATCGTGATGTCAACGACTGTGTCTTGTTCTTGTGTTTATTTTTCTTGATCAACCTAACATCACACTATTGAATTTGTTTGTTGATAATAAAGTATTGAGTACCTTCTCTGACTTAAGTCTTTACCTGCTGAAAATGTTCCTTTAGAATTTGCATTGGATTGACCACAAGAAAGAATGCGAAAGATTGGAAGAGCAATTGAGAAAAGCTGATATCTTGAATGAATTCCCTTTTACATTTTGTACAGAAGCTACAACTCAGGTACTACGTGCGTAAACTTGAACCTTTATGGGGTTGAAGAAGCTGTAAGTCTATTCTGTCTTTCACATTTCTCTTCATGCGTTGTTGTAGATTTGTGGAAAGAGGGGGAGTAGATGTTCTTTTCTTGGTAGAAGGGGCCTTCATCAGATAGGAATGTGGTCATATGAATGCCCCTGCTGGGTTGCAGATGTTCCTGACAATCTCCCGGCGTAAGCTTTTACCCTTGTTTTTTCATGATACTCAAAGTTCTCAAACTGACATATTTTCACTCTTAAACCTCTTGAATGATTTCTAACATGAGTCATTGGAATCATGTTTTGTGTAGGCTCATCAAGTCTTGGAACCTTTCAAGCATGTTCGCCCCGTGTATTGGTATTGTCTTTCTCTTTGTGTAAGCGACTTCGATAGGGGGTGTTCACCAGTCCAAAAGTGATCTGCATTTGTATCGACCACTGAAAATTTTCGGACCTTAATTCAGCGCTAGCTCTAATATAATATTCAACCAAATTAGAAATATGAGTGCACACTCATTTACTTCAATTGCTAGATTCTGTCTAGTTTCAAGCGTAACCTTAGATGAATGCTCTATAGTTGGACTGATGAATACTCATGTCTAAAAGATTTTCACAAATTGACTTTTCGGAGGACTTCTTCGTTAAAATTTCATGCACGCCCTCTGTACCCAGTGTTAAAAACTCAACTCATGCTCCACTTGACTAATGAACACTCCTTGTTTCAACTTCTTCCACATATTGACTTGTAAGGGGACATCTTCATTAACATCTCATGCAGACCCTGTGTCTCCGTTGTCAAAACAGTTAAGCTGTTGGAAGGAGTATTATGAATGGAGATCCATCCCATCAGACTCACCGGTTTCTTTATTACTTCAATGGGTATGTTATATTGCTATGGTGTGATGTTTTTCTTTAACTTTGACACTGAACAGCTAGGCACCAGTATGTTGCTTCCTTTCACATAAATGCAACTTCTATTGGCTAGCTAAGACGATATGTGTTGAACATGTTTGCTGCGTTATATCATATGAACTTTGGCAATAGAAATAAAGGTTTCATTCATCAG
Source organism: Spergularia azorica (assembly GCA_038382645.1). NCBI lineage: Eukaryota > Viridiplantae > Streptophyta > Magnoliopsida > Caryophyllales > Caryophyllaceae > Spergularia > Spergularia azorica. Next base: position 3,156,060 of record JBBYHQ010000002.1, read on the forward strand.
ATTGACAAGCAAGCAAGTCGGACCTCGGAGATGTGTTTTTTTTTTTTTTTTTTTTTTTGTTTGGTGAACAGTAACTACAGTTTCTTTAATAATTTAGGTAATGTGTTATCTGATTTATAGTTTAGTAGAACATAGTTGTATGCTGCGTAATGCTTGTCAACTTTGCTGAATGTGCCGCCTGTGGTATAAAGAAGTTCGATTTCAGTTTATAAATAATTATACAGACAAACTAGTGGAATCTTTAGAGTAAATTGAACATCCAGTTAGTTATTAGTTACTTGTATTAGAGATTGAAGTTATAAGAGTAAATAGAAGTCACTAGATTGGGTAGGAAAGAGGAAAGATGTATTGAACTTATTTGCACCCTGCCTTCCCTGGGAAAGAAAAGACAGAAAGGGCAAACATTGAAATTAATTGTGCATCTGGATCTTCTAGTGAATGAAGAGAAATTTAGTACGATTTTATAGCTAAATGGTTATAGGAATAGGTGTATACACCATTGCTTTCCAAGCTGGTCTTCTTTTAGTTTTGTGACTGCGTTCATGACAGTCCTTTACATTTTTTTGGCAGCCCCTTACAATATACAACGCGGTCCAACTTCATGCTGATAGAATACTGAGTTGCGAGGCTGATAAAGGGATCATAAATATTCACTATCTTGGTATGTTCTCGTGCCCATTTTCAAACTTTGCTTTTTTTAAAAGTCCGCCAATCAGGAATGTGAATGGTACTTTGCTTTTTTCTATGAACTCATTGTATATTTAAGCTCACTTGAGTGTTTGCCCCTTGCCCCTTGTTTTAATTTTACCATCATGAGTGTAAGTTCAGCAATCTGGGAGGAAAGTGGTAGAGTGGTTAGTATAAAGTAATGCAATGTTCAGGTTATAATTTTTTAGATCCAAGTACACACTTAAGTAAATATGGCCAACATTTGTTGTGACAGAGAATGTGAAGACTTTGACAATGCATGCTGAACTAAGCAACCTCTCACCTTGTTTATAATTCAAAAATGTGCTTTTCACTTGTCTTTCCATCTCTTTCCCTTTTCTGGTTCTTCAAAAATAGATAAATTAGGCCCATGGTTGAAGTTTTACAAGGGTTGTTTTCTTTGCACAATACTTGGCCTAAATTAGTTAGATGAAAATAATTGATATTAAATTATTAATTTTAATTTTTGTTATAGAATTATTTGGCACAAATGAAATCCATGTTTAAGTTTGGAGAACGTTTTGCTATGTTCAATAGAGTGCCTTAAATGGCCAAAGTTAGCCAACACCCAAAACTATAATCTGATATTTTTGACGCGAAATGGTCCAAGACCAACAAAATTTCTTAAAGGGTCTTGCCACAATCTTAGAGCCAAAAACATTTGGTAGATTGACTAGCTTCCTAAAATCACCTCAAGCCCCTAGAGATTATATTTTATTTTAGCAAAACAACCAAACGGTAAGTCCCAAAACATTAACAAAAGCCGCTCTCTAACCTAAAAACTTGACTTGCGACAAAGGGTTTAAAGAACTTCCTTAAGAGAGGAACAAGGCCTCATATTCAACAAGGGTACTCCTAAGCTGCGTACGGTGTAGTTTTGAGAACTTTTGTCCACTTCTAAGAAAATGGTCAAAATTAGCCAAAACTGAAGTATATAATCCACGGATTTTGACCCTTAATGGCCCGAGAACGAAAACGACTCAAATTTGGCCGGGGGCCCCTAGGGGTCATAAAATGGGTGTTAGCAAAATATTCAAGGCAGAAATCTAATGCAAGTCTTAGAATCGGCAAAAAAACGCACTATACTGTCAACATGTTGCGTCTGCGGAAAGGGCTTGTGAAACTTCGCTAACACAGAAAGCAACCCTCATATCCAACAAAGACACTTCGAGGCTGTCGTATTCTAGGTCTGTACGAAATATTAGAGCCAAAAACCCATGATAAGTCCAAAAAAAATTCGACAAAAAACGCATTTTAGCCTAGCAAAGTGATTTGTGCCGAAAGGGTGTAAAGAACTTCCCTAAGAGAGGAGTTATGCCTCATGTCCAACAAGGGTACTCCAAAGCTGTCCTTGGTGAAGTTTTGAGAACATTCGTCCATTTTCAAGAGAACGGTCAAAATTAGACAAAACCAAAGTATATAATCCACGACTTTTGACCCAAAATGGGCCCGAAATTGAAGATAGCTCAAATTATTTTGGGTGCCCCCTAGGGGTCATACCGGTGTTATTAAAATATTAAGAGCCAAAAATCTATTGTAAGTCCTAAAATCGGCCAAAACACACACTCTAGCGTCAATCGGTGTCGTGTGCTTAGAGAGCTTAAGGGAATTCTCTAACACATGAACCAACCGTCATATCCAATAAGGATGCTTCATGGCTGTGCACGTTTAACTTTTGAGAATATTTTGGGTACTTCAGAAAAAGTGGTCAAAGTTGGCCCAATCTGAAGTATATTATCCATGTTTTTTGGCACAAAATTTTCCGAGAACAAAACTGGCTCAAACTTTTGTGGCAGGCCCTAGGAATCATATTACGGAGTTTCGCAAAATAAAAAATGTACTCTAGCCTCAAAACGTGAATTGTGCCCAAAGGGTTTAAAGAACTTCCCCAAGGGAGGAACAGTGCCTCGTATCCAACACGGGTACTCCGAAGCTGTCCATAGTGAAGTTTTGAGAGCATTTGTCCATTTCCAAGAAAATGGTCAAAATTAGCCAAAATCGTAGTATATAATCCACAGTTTTGACCCAAAATGGCCCGAGAATGAAACCGGCTCAAATTTGGTTGGGAGCCCCTAGGGGTCATAAGATGGCCGTTAGCAAAATAGTAGAGCTAGAAATCTATTGTATGTCTTATCATCGGCGACTAAACGCAGTCTAGCGTCGAACACGTGGCGTGTGCTAAAAAGGCTCAAGTAACTTTTCTAACTCAAAAAGCAGCCCTTATATCCAACATGGATATTTCGAGGCTGTCAATGGTAACTTTTTTCCAAACATTTGGTTACTTTAGAAGAAGTGGTCAAAGTCGGCCAAAACCACTATAATCCACGGTTTTTTGGCCCCAAATGTCTCAGGAACAAAAACTGCCGAAATTTTGGTGGAAGCTCCTAGGGGTTCGTATCATGGATTTTTGCAAAATATAGAGATTAAAACCTATGGTAAATCCTAAAAATAGACATAAAAGGCACTTGAGCCTGAAAGGGTTAAAATAATTTCCATAAGAGATGAACATGGCCTCATATCCACCAAGGGTACTCTAAAGCTGTCTAAGGTGAAATTTCGGGAACATTTGTGTACTTCCAAGAAAATGGTCAAAATTAGCCGAAACCGAAGTACATAATCCACGGTTTTTGACCCAAAATGGCCCCAGAACAAAAAGGGTCAAACGATTTTGTTAGCCCCTAGGGTTCATACTTCATAATATGGTTAGCAAGATATTAGAGACAGAAGTCTATTTTAAGTCCTAAAATCAGCAAAATGCGTACTCTAGCGTCTAAGGATGACATGTTCTAAAAGGGCTTAAGGAACTTTTCTAACACATTAACCAACCCTCATGTCCAAAAGGATACTTAAAGGCTGTCCATGGTAAATTTTTGAGAACATTTGGTTACTTCAGAAAAAGTGTTCTAAGTTGGCCCACACCTAAGTCTTATAATCCACGGTTTTTAGCCCGAAATGTCTTAGGAACAAAGACAACAGCTAAAACTCTCACGTGGAAGACCCAAGGGGTCTTATTATGGATTTTTGCAAAATATTAGAGTCAGAAACTCATAGTAAGTCCCAAAACATCGACAAAAAACGCATTCTAGCCTCAAAATGTGACTATTGCCGTTTAAAGAACTTCCCTAAGGGAGGAACAATGCCTCATATCCAACACGGGTACTCCAAAGCTGTCCACGGTGAAGTTTTGAGAGCAATTGTCCATTTCCAAGAAAATGGTCAAAATGAGCCAAAATCGAAGTATGATCCACGGATTTTGACCCATAATGGCCCGAGCACGAAAACAACTCAAATTTGTTTTTGGGGCTGTAGGGCTCATTTGATTGGTGTTGACAAAACATTTGAGCCCGAAATCTATTGTAAGTCTTAAAATCGGCAAAAAAAATAAAATAAAAAAACGCACTCTAGCGTGAACACGTGATTTGTGTTTAAAAGGCTTAAGGAACTTCTCTAACTTAGAAAGCAACCGTCATATCCAACAAAGATACTTCGAGACTGTCAATGGTATATTTTTGAGAACGTTTTGTTACTTTCTAAAAGGTGGTAAAAAGTGGCCAAAACCAAAGTCTATAATCTACGATTTTTGGCCTAAATACCATAAAACGGCTGAAACTTTTATGGAAATCGCTAGGGGTCGTATCATGGATGTTTTGCAAATTAGAGCAAAAAAAATATAAGGTAGGTCTCCAAAAAAGGCACTCTAGCCTCAAAATGTGACGTGTGCCGTAAGGGTTTAGAGGATTTCTCTATGAGAGGAACAAGGTCTCATATCCAACAAGTGTACTCCAAAGTTGTGCAAGGTAAGTTTTGAGAACAATTGTCCTGTTCCAAGAAAATGGTCGAAGTTAGCCAAAATCGAAGTATATATCCATGGTTTTTGGTCCAAATGGTCCGAGGAAAAAAAAACAGCTCAAACTTTTGTGGAAGCCCCTAGGGTTCATATTAGAGCCGAGAGCTCATGGTAAGTCCCAAAAAATCGATAAAAATCGCATTCTAGTCTCAAAACGTGACTTGTGCCGGAAGAGAGTAAAGATCTTCCCTTATGTAGTACAATGCTTCATATCCAACACGGGAGCTGTCCACGGTGAAGTTTTGAGAATATTTGTCTAGTTTCAAGAAAATGGTCAAAATTAGCCAAAACTGAAGTATATAATCCACATTTTTCGACCCAAAATGGCCCGAAATTGAAAACGGCTCGTATTACTTTAGGAGCCCGCAGGGGCCATGTGATGGGTGTTAACAAAATATTAGAGCCTGAAATCTATTGTAAGTCTTAATATCGGCAGAAAAAGAAAAGACGCCATCTAGCGTCAATACATGACGTGTGCAGAATGGGCTTAAATGACTTTTCTAACACACACAGCTACGCTCATATCGAACGAAGATACTTCGAGGCTGTTTATGGTAAAAAATTTTAAACATTTGGTTACTTTAGAAAAAGTGCTCAAAGTTGGCCCAAACCGAAGAGTATAAATCCACGGGTTTTGGCCCAAAGTGTCTGAAAATAAAAAAGGGGTCATTATGGATTTTGTGAAATATTAGCGTGAAAAACCCATTTTAAATCCCAAACAAATCGACTAAAAACGCATTCTAGCCTAACAACGTGATATGTTCTGAAAGGGTGTAAAGAACTTCCCTAAGGGAGGAATTATGCCTCATGTCCAACAAGAGTACTCCAAAGCTGTCCTTGGTGAAGTTTTGAGAACATTTGTACATTTCCAAGAAAACGGTCAAAATTAGACAAAACCAAAGTATATAATCCACAGCTTTTGACCCAAAATGCCTCAAATTATTTTAGGAGTTTGTAGGTGTCATGTGATGGGTGTTAGCAAAATATTAGAGCCAGAAATCTAATCTATCTGTGTAAGTCTTGAAATCGACAAAAGACTCAGTCTAGCGTTAACACTTGATGTGTGCTGAAAAGGCTTAAAGAACCTCTAACACAGAAAACAACCCTCATATCCAACAAAGATACTTCATCCACGATTTTGGCCCCAAATGTCTCTGGATTAAAAATGAGCAAAATTGCCGAAACTTTCGTGGAAGGTCCTAGGGGTCATATTAGAGCCGAGAGCCCATGGTAAGTCCCAAAAAATCGATAAAAATCACATTCTAGCCTCAAAACGTGACTTGTGCTTGAAGGGTTTAAAGAAATTCCCTAAGGGAGGAACTATGACTCATATCCAACACGGTTACACGGGTACTCCAAAGCTGTCCACGGTGAAGTTTTGAGAACATTTGTCTAGTTTCAAGAAAATGGTCAATATTAGCCAAAATCGAAGTATATAATCCATGGGTTTTGACCCAAAATGGCCCGAGATAAAAACCGATCATATTAGTTTGGGAGTCCGTAGGGATAATGTGACAGTTGTTAACAAAATATTAGAGCTAGAATCTATTGTATGTCTTAAAATCGGCAAACAAAAAAAACATTCTGTAGTGTGAAAACGTGACTTGTGCAGAAAAGGCTTGAGCAACTTCTCTAACACAGAAAGCAACCCTCATATCCAATAAAGATAATTCGAGGCTGTCAATAGTAAATTTTTGTATACATTTGATTACTTCAGAAAATGTGCTCAAACTTGGCCCAAACTGAAGTCTATAAATCCACTGATTTTGGCCCAAAGTGTCTCCGGAACAAAAACTGTTTGAAGCTATTGTGGAAGCTCCTAGGGGTCATATTATGGATATTTGCGAAATATTTGAGCCAAAAACCCATGGCAAGTTCCAAAAAATCGACAAAAAATGCATTTTGGCCTCCTTGTGCCGGAATGGTTTAAAGAACTTCCCTAAGGGAGGAACTATGCCTCATATCCAACAAGGGTACTCCAAAGCGGTCCTTGGTGAAGTTTTGAGAACATTCGTCCATTTCCAAGAAAACGGTCAAAATTAGCAATATATGGGAGCCATAAATCTATTGTGTTTCTAGAAATCAGCATAACAACGCACTATAGCTTCATGGGTGACGTAACCTCAAAGGGCTTAAGGAACTTCTCTACCACACAAACCAACCCTCTTATCCAACAAGGATATTTCGAGGCTGCCTATGGTAAATTTTTGTGAACATTTGGTTAGTGTGATGAAGAGTTTAATTTGGCAAACTGAAGTACTATTAACTCACGGTTTTGGCTCAAAATGTCTCCGGAATTAGAATGACCCGAATTTCTGTGGGAGCTCCTCGGGGTCATATCATATTTTTTTGCAAAATACTAGAGCTAAAATGCTATGATTAGTGCCGAAACCGGCTTTAAAAACACGTTTGCCTCGATGGGTGATGTGTGCCGTAGTGGCATTCAGCACTCCACACATTCTTGGGAACTGCCCTCTCATATCCATCATGGGCAGTCGCATACGGTCCATGGAATGTTTTGATAACATGGTGCTACTTGTAACAAATTGGCCAAAATTAGCCTCGAACAAAATGTTTTAAATTTTGCTACGTGCATAAAGGAGAAATAAAACAATATCCAGAAAGATACAATATAAATAAGTAAATTTGTGCTGGTGAAGGAAAAGTGAAAGTAATACCCTATCAAGAAAATAATGAAATATAATAATATGTAATTATATTTTTGAAGGGAAAGTAGTGTGTGGGTGGTAATTGAGGTGGAAGTAATATATACATACGTTGCTCTAGCATGAGCCATGCCTCAAACTAGTATATTTAGTGTTATTCTACTTTTTTTTATTCTTATATCGTTTATTATTGGATGGAATACCTTCTAAATTTGTGTGATCAAGAATGATTATCCTTTGTAGTGTTTTTTATAGTACCTAACTCGTGTCAGTTCAACTCATGCTTCAACAAACTTATTTCTGTAGGACCTGATAAAGAGCTGTTCCAACTTGCGGCATTTGGTGAACTGCTTGCACTTCTCCCTCAATGGCATGTGCATATAGAATTTGTTGGACCTGCAGTTCCAGAACACAGGTTCACTTAAAACACTTGCTATGACAGCTTTAGGGTGTTTCCTTGTGAAGCGAGTCACGTTTCTGAGAGTAGGCAACAAAAAATTTCCTAGGTTTGTCCACTTGTTGACCTAGACTAAAACCTACTTCTAGAGGTTGGGCTGTGGTCTGGGGTACCAATCAACCACCCATAAAAAGACCTATCAGATGGTAGGACTGTATATATATTCGGCTGTGAGATCTGCTCTTTTGAGATGATTCTTGATTGTTATCTAAAATGTTCTCCTATTTTCCTTGTTGATCATATTTTAGGGCTTAGGCAATTAACTTAGAAGCGGGGTGGGTCCCTCGATGGTGGACAGGTAGGGGTTGGGGGGGGGGGTAAGGATTAAACATAATACCCTTTTGTTTTGTTCACCAAGATTGGATGTGTATTGTTGTAATAACAACATCCACCTCATATTTGGAATTTACCGACTCATCCACACAGTCCTGTTTTTTTGTTTTGTTTATTATAAATTTATTGTGGACATTTGCATCTTACCATTCTTCACTAAAGTGGTTAAAGATCCATTGTTGGAAGCTGTTGCTGATATACTTCTGTTGGCTAGTGAATTTGAGTGCCATCTTCCAAAAGTACTGCTTAAATCACAAGGAACTAATTGCAGTTTTGAATTGTTTGGCCTTCAATTCGGCAGAGATGGTGAGAGAATCAATCTGGATACATTCGCTTGTTGTGATGATAGAGATTGTAAGTGCAAGATGCCAAATGAGAGCAGGGGTTCCACAGTGACATTGTGGCTTCTGAAAGGTTTCTATCACGACCGTTTTAAAGACACAATGAAGGTGGTAAATTCTTGCTATCTCCATGTATTGTTTTGTGGTAATGCTGCTGAAGTTTACAACTTTTCCTGGTAATATATTGGGTATGGAATCATAAGAGATAATATTAACTAAATTACCAAGTAGTCTCAAGGTAGGCAGTTATAGATGCATTGTTTTACGACATTTTTTCTACTGTGCTTTTTCAGGATCATGACTGTTAGCTAAATAAGAAACAAACAGGAACTATATGCATTAGTCTTGTTTGGCCTTGATGCACTTATCATCTCTCTCTTAGTCCCGCTCACCTTTGCAGACATGCACCTTGTCACTTTAAGGATATTTATGTTTGGATATGATCCTTGTTATTTACCATAAGTCGGAAAGAATGATTTTTTCATGTCACATACTCTCAATGTTAACCACTTCTGCACAATTTTTGAAAGTAGTTACTCAGTTTTGAGAACTACATTCATATGGATCCTCAAACCCCCTGCCCCCCCCCCCCCAACCAAAATAAAAAAGAAGGTGAATCTAGTAATAAAAGTGAGTTCTGTCTAAAAGAAAGGTGGTAAATCTTCACACTCAATTGTATTAAAAAGGCATCCTTGTCTGCAGGATTGCTTTCCGAATCTCATAGTTGCCCCAAACGCTGGCATTGCCGCTTATACAAGCTGGAAGGAGACAATTGTATGTCCTGTACTACTTAAATACTGGAGTAAAGTTTATTGATCTATCTGTATGTTTTCTATCAAGATTTTTTCTGTAACACAAAAGATGTGGATGATGATAGTGGAACTTTCATTTTCATTTTACAGAAGTTGATTCATCTTTTAAATATACCAGCAGTGTTTACAGACTTCTGTGAAGAAGCTGCACATCTGGCTGCTGCTTGTCTGACCAATGTAACAGGCTGTGAGCTTGCGTTACCTGTATGTTCAATTGCTTTCCTTCTCTCTTAGGAGGGATGATCATTTGACCTATATATCAATCATCATATGTGATAGTTTTGATGTTCTGATGTCGTTTTGCAGATAGAGTTAAATCCATTCAGGCAACCACTGGCTGTTGAAGATAGTGTACTGCACCTTCCTTGCTATTCTAACTGCTATACATTTGGGATATGAACTCGGTAACACCCAGTTCTAACACAGCAGCAGCGTATCAATCTATCAGACCCCTCGAGGCCAAAGCAGTAGACATGGTTCTGAGGCCTGATGGTGAGAGGTGTTCCTAGCTAATGGATGAAATTACAGGTGGTCGGGATCCCCATAGCTTAGCCATTTTGTTTCACGAAGGCCCCATGAGTAGTCTTTTGTTATTCATAAACAGAAGTTAATTGTCTGACAATGCTGCGTTTGTAGTGTTAGTCCGGGTACCTGCCAAATGGTTCAGCATGTATCAAACGAATCAAAGCTTGATCAGCTCACTTGTACTTAATGAGCTAAAAAAAGTGAACCATTTGACGAAATTGTGATTTGGACAAAGTGATTTATATTGTCATGAACGCTGCTAAGCCAATAGCGCCTATTGGACGAAATCGTCCAATAGGGGCGCTAGAAGACAAAAATGCAGAGCCATATTGCCTATCTACCCCCAAATCAGTCCCCTTCTTCCTTCTTCCTCACCCGACTAACTCCATAGCCACCCACCTTCACTCTCCCCAGCACCCTGTCACCCATTCCAGCGCAGCACACCACCGGCTTCGTCGGCGGAAAAAACCAAAAGACATCCTAGATGAGGTGATTGATTGGACGTGGTGAACTCTTTTTGGGTGTGGTATTGTGAAGTGGGCGAAAAAAAGGTTTATGGCCCCACTTCCCGGTGCCGCGATGCGCCGCTATCGCGGCACCAGAAAGTGGGACCTTAAACCCTTTTTCCGTGCTCGTGGTCATGGCGGAAGAAGGTCGGAGATGGGGTAGATGGGGGTGGTTATGGCTAGAAGTGAGAGATGAGATAGAGATGGGTGAAGCATGGTGGTTATGGGTGAAGCAAATTTCTGGGGAGAGAGGAAGAAGAAGACGAGTTGCAGAAATTTGTCCCTTAGTGTCCCTATTGGACCGTCCAATAGGGACTATTGGGCAAGCATTACTCGGGGGGACAATGAAACACTGACTTCTAGTCGGAAACAGTAAACAGGAAGTCTGGAACATATATAAACTAAAAAGGGTAAAAAAAGAAAGAAAAAAAAAATTAAATTTGGATGATGAAGAAGAAGAATCAACGTAAACATGGAACTGAATTTGGATTAGATTGACTTTAATCATCATCAAGCATTCAAACACCCACCTCTTTCTCTCCTCGACCCACGTAACAATGAATCCCCAATTTTGACACCAAAAAAAATATCCAATTGGGAATTTTCTCTCTCCTCCCCACTGTTTTGATCAATCAAAAATACAAATTAGAACCCCCAAAATTTGAATTTCTCGACAAACCCAGAAAAACCCACAAATTAGATGATTAGGAGGATGAGTAAAGTTGAAGTTGATAAGCTCACACTCCTCCTAATTATTTCTATTTTGGGGTTAGGGTTAGGGTTTGGAGAAGCAATTAAGGTCCCATTTAGGGTTAATGATGTTCTTCCAGTTTTGCCCCGGGAAATTTCATGGCCAGTGCTTAATAATCTTCATACTGCTGTTGATTTGTTGCCTTCTTTTGTGGGGTCAGTGACCCCAAATCATGATTCTGTTTTGCAGTGGAAAGGAGCTTGCTTCTCTGACTATACTGCCCTTCTTGAGTTTACTGAGGGTGGTGATCGTGGCTTGGGTGGTGGTGTTCTTCGTCTTAATGTATGCTTTTTTATGTTAATTATTTGTTGGGCATTTATTTTTTTGAGTAATTTCTGATGGGTGTTTGTTGTTTTTGTCATTTAAGCTTGGATTTTTGTGGGTTTAGAATTTGCAATTTATCTGTATCTTGTGTAGATTGTAATTGGATTATGTTGTTATGGGCAAATTAGAGTGTGGTGTTTGAATTTTGTGATGTTTTTCTTGTGCATGATCGTTTGAAATCAATTATACCTGTTTAGTGAGGATTAAAGTCGGCCTAGTGGTTAGGAAGTCCAGCCTCCCTGGGGTAATCCCGGGCTCAAATCCTTACACTCCTACCCCTGCAGGCCGCAACATTAACTGTTCCTATGTACCATAGTTTTTCTTTAGCTGTTTAGTTGTTGTATTAGCTGACTGATTGCATGAGGTGGTTGTTAGAGCTCATATCCTCTGAAGTTTGTAATATTGACTTGTGTGGATATTGGTGACTGTGGGGGTGTGGAGTGGAAGTTCCCATCTTTATTGCTTGATCATGATTTGATATATATA
>JBBYHQ010000002.1:3167915-3188764 GCA_038382645.1 Spergularia azorica
CAATCCTACGTGGACCCATTCTACGTAAATACTTTCATTTCATACCCAAAACTTGAATTATTTTAATTTAGAACATTATTAATTTTCGTCAAGAAATTTACTGTGGGTAGTGAGCTTTGTGATTATAGAGGCAAGGTCTTTGAATAGTGTCATGTGGCTTGTATAAGTGCACACGACAGCATGACCACGAGAGTTACTTATCTTTCTTTATTTTGTTGCAAATTACAAGTATTTTTTCCGTTACCTTCGTGTACTACCTCCATTTCATTCATTTCTTTACGTTGAGTCTGAGTTCCTCTCACAAAACCCGGTCCAACGTAAAGAAATGAATGAAATGGAGGGAGTATTAATATTCACAAATGAATCGAACGCATAGGGTAATAAATAACAGGTCAAAGTACTATATATATAACTGTCTATCAATAAGGTATAACCTCCTCATTTCGTAGTGAAATACTAGCTAACTTGGATCAAGAAATGTGAGATTAACTTAGAAATTGATTAAAGGAACTAAAGCCTTACAATCAAACACTATAAGGACCATCGTGATTTTTTGAGTTTTAATCACACGGAAAAATAAAATAAAAACTGTGCACATTATAGCGAATTAAACTCATTGAGTAGCAACACTTTAAGTCCTTACCACAAAATCAAACATTTAGCAAATTCTACAATGCCCATAATGGAACAAAGACGAAACACATTGCGGAGAAATCTATATTACCAAACAAAACACGATTAGCAATACATCATAACATTCACATTTCATCTAGAGTGAGTTGACCAACGAATTACTAATAATCCTATTTTAATAACTTAGCAAACTTTAGACCCTAATCACCTCAACCAACCCAATAGTAAGATTTCATTTCTAAATGAAGACATGAAGAGTCAATTGCTTTCACTTTCCAAATCTAAATCTCTTGAATCAACAATGTTGACATTTGATTACTAATTACACATAACATACACGTGTTAGTAGTAAAAATTTCTGTCAATGTTTTATCCGAGAAGGTAATGAACAGAGACACAGAGTACAATTAAGGGTGGCAGAGAAGTGGTAGGGACAAAAGAGGTGAGAGAAAAGATTTAGAGAGTCCCAAAGAAATCTTAGGAGTGGGCCCATTTCGATGGAGATGGATGTATGATGCATTTGGAGTTTTGCAATGAATTCAAAAAGACGTATCAGACAAACATATCAAATCTTCCTCAGGATTTTCTTCCCCCAAATTTATATTTTTTCACATTCAATTTAATTCAATTCGATTGCAATAGTTCGATCAGAGAGATAGTACTATCAAAATTCGCTATTTTCCGGATTTGTTTGGTGGAGAAAAATTAGATGAAAAAAAAGCAAAGTGAGTATCGTTTTCCCGTTTACTTCACATATGACATATCTTATTCTACCAAAATTTATGTTTTATATGAACCACTCTTAAGGCAGCCCCGTTAAAACCCCCGACCCCGAAATTAGAAGCAATGTGTATCAAGTTGAATTGCTCTCTTACAAACAACTGAACAAGTAATGCGTTTCCAATATGGATATATTGTCCTACATTCAATTTTCTGGGTATTAGTATTCCATTAACCGAAATGATTTTTACACACTTTCATATATTAGTACTCCGTAAGTCACAGTTTCCAATATTTATCCAAATGCAAAAGGCAAAGTCACCAGTACACCACCCCAATTCTCTCTCACGTTTTTTCGCTTTTCCTTTTTTATTTTTGGAGGTCCACTCACTTAGTATTTACTGTTTTGGTCTTCTTTCCAAAACCCATGGACTTGAGTCGACCAACACAATTCCTCGTTCTTGGATTTCAAACAGCGTATATTTCTCTATCCTTGATTTGATAGTGCATCTGCCTGCCACTCGTTTTATAGGACCATTAACTATTAGTGCTGTTCAAATTCGTAGGTGCATAGTGTTGAAATAGTCGACATATACATATACAGTACTAAGGTGAGCTGATATAAGTTTAATTACAACTCAATTAGATTAATACGAGCTTTTGAGTTTATTAGCCGGCATTTGTTTTCCTCTCGTCTCGTATTTGGATCAATCTTAAATGGTTTATATTAATATAGAACAATGCATAAGCCATCGTGTTTGTCCATCCTAACATAAACCATTTTCTCGGGGTGTTGCAGTAATATCCACGGATTTAGCATGTAGGGGTGAGAAGAAGAATTTCATACAATTGGTTTAATTAATTAACGTATCTCAGGAGATTGATCTGCCAAGTTACAAATTGGTTCACGGGATACTTGCACAGTTGCACTTTGTAAAAAACCAACTCAACCAAAAGTCTAGACTAATAGTTAGGGCCCAAACAATGACTTTATATTTTAACACGCCCCCTCATGTGAATGCCCTTTGGGCATGAAACGTGGACTATATACCAATCCACAGATGACGACTTTTGTGCTTGACGTGCACTTGATTGAGGAAGGGGCTATGAGGATTTGAACTTGAGACCTCAGGATCGCTGAGACTCTGATACCATGTAAGAAACCAACTCAACCAAAAGTCTAGACTAATAGTTAGGGCTTAAACAATGACTTTATATTTTAACACACTTCTAAAAGTCCTACTACAGTACTATTAATATAACTTGCTAAAGAGAACAATTCTAAATGGCTTATTCTACACAACTAGGTTTATAAAATGCTAAAACAAGCTGGAATTGAGAAGACCCATTTATTGATGAGACTCTTCATGGATACGCACGAGAATTACAAGATGCCCGCAGGCCACTAAATGCCATCAATGGAGATTGCACACCGATCATGATCAACAAAAGTCGAATCGATTTGGATTAGGATCTTATAGAGTCGTATAATAACTTCTCCCATTTAGAGTTTACTTGTAGTACTTGTTATATTATTCATTGTATTGTATTTGTATTAGTGAAAACTTGTTTTTTGAAGGGATCGTATTAGTGAAAACTATTAAGTGCATCGCAATTGTTGTATAAAAGCAGTTCGTTACACAATGTTGCCTTTCAATTTATCAAAATCAGTGCAATGTCGAAAACCATGTTTGATCTTTTACGGAGTACTATCCAAGTAACATGGAATCTTTGTGAATTTTTTATTTATTTTTTGTGTGAAATGGGATAAAGAGTTCGCGGGTTTTGACTTGTGAACTACATGAGATTATATTAAGAATTTGTTAATAACCACTAAATCATTATTGTACGAAACATGAGTGAGGATAATGAGCTAACAAGATATTGCTTAGTTGATCAAAATCTTACTTGCGTAATTGTGTTAGCTTCTACGTCACAATCAAATGACGAACTGCTAATCAAACATGCAAGTTTTGATAATTATTAATCAAATGTTGCATGCGTTTGTACGATAGGGTGTACTAGAACAAGTGCTACAAAAATGCACATAATCTGAAATCAAATGAATAAAATAGATATAAAATAGATACTAGTTCCACAATATAGCCAATTGTAACCCGTTAAAAAAACCATGAGCTTTTGGGTGGTGGGCCTGATACTCCTTAATCAATGGGTCTGACTCGTTAATGGCACACAAAAAAGACCAAAACAGCAGCTTTTGATTATTTGGGCCTTCTAGAGATTTTATTTTCCATGGGAAAAAAGAAGAGGAAAAGTGAAAGTGAGCCATGGAAATCTTGGTCTAGTCAATACTTTGTTTATTTGCACGATTCAGTCCAGATTCGAGTTAGATAGATAACGGTATGTTTGCACTTTTAAGAATTAAGATTAAGACAATTTTTGAACTAATTTAGTTTGTACCGATTCAACTCACTGCTCATTTACTCTAGTCAGTTTTCACAAGTGGTGAAACTTCTAAGACTTACATGACTTCTCATACTCCATATGAATCTTTTTTTTTTTTTTTTTTAGTTTTTACATATCGTGACTAGTCTCATCCCAAAGTCTCATCTCGAAATGGTTGGCGATGCTTCTCAATTTCCACTCTAGCCATTTTACAATATGGAACTCTATATATATTCCCTTGGTTATTTAAAAAAGAAAGTACTTCGAAAAAAAAAAAAAAAAGTAACAAAAGATGTGTTCGTTGGAGGGGTTACTCAAAACAAAAACAGTGATATTACCAAAATAGTATTAGCAAATGAATCTATCAATCTTTTTTTTTTTTTTTTCTGTGTCTTTACCAGACAATCAATGATCCTTTACTGCTTTTGAAAGGATGATCTTTGGCCAAGATGGTAGGATTCATTTTCACGTTGAAGAATATGCTTTCACGCTTGAAAAAGCAACTATATTAACCAACTTTGATTTTGCAAGATCTTTATACATGCCCTAGTCCATTATTGCTTTAATTACAAGGTACCTTACATATTCTCCAGGACGGTGAAAATGTGAATAGAAATAGTATGTTGGCTTGTACTTACGCAGTTACACCACCCAAATTAATTTGGAGTTGAGTCGTGAATGACCTACTTATGCGGAAAGCCGGTAACAAGTACCTTTTCACTAATGTTAATCGAGTAGAACCTGAAAATCAGTCTTAGATAACGTAAAAATTGACTCATTACAAATTGAACTACATGCGTACACAATACCCACAACGATCCCAAAACAGGTTAATAAACTAACAAAGTAATCACTAGGCCAACCTAACCATACTCGACAATCCATTTCAAATAATTAACATTTTTTATTAAGTAAGAAGTTTAATCAATAAAAAGTTGATCAAGACAAACGTCAAATGGCAAGCTTATCCAAGGGTGGTAAGCACTCTTTTATGTCTCATAAACCTGCTTTAACTTGTATGAGCTGACGTTGGGCTATCCAATTAGATCCGGAATATTTAATCCTACATGACTTTATTATTGATTTTGAACCTCCGACCGGTTGAACCTCAATGCGACCCAACCCATGAGTCCATGAGCCTATCGAGCCATTACGCGAATCATTTACAAGTTAACAAACGGACCATAAACGAAAAATAGGTCCGATTCAATAAGAAGGCAAAAACCCTGGGTGGTGTTATTGGTGAAGTTGGGTGGAGCAAAAATGGAGTGCGCGGCAAAGGGAAGGGGCACCCGGTGCGTGGGCCCACCTGTGAGACGCTGTACTCGCTGCCAAGCTGTTGCGTATTGTTCACTCTCTCACCAGGTTCACTTTTAATCTTCTCTTAACCAAATCATTAACTTTGCTCCCTTTTAATGTTTGTTAGTTTGATTATATTTCATTTAACCTGGTAATTCTTAGTAATATTTGCATTTGTGTTGGTGGGTATTGTATAAATTGCAGTAATTTTACTTGTTTTAGCTGATAGTTTGGTTTTTGGGTGATATATGTATAATGATGGGTAGAAAATACTTGTGATGATCTCAATTGTGAGGCAATATGGGGTTAAATTGTGGGGGAGATTCTTGGAGGAGTAAATGTTATTGAGAATTTCGGAAATTCGCTGTCTGATTTTAATGCGAAAGAAGCTGGATGGAAGTGTAGTTTGTGCTCATGTGTTTATGATGATTTTATAACCATGTTGGTCAGAATCTAGAGACGGCAATTTAATCCTTGGTCGAGGGTGTACATAAACCTCCATTGCCTTTTTGTTTTGTGCCATTCTCGACGCTGTAATTGGCGAAGATTTTGCAAAGGGTTCGGGAGGAACTTGGTTGATTCAAGGTTTAGAGAGCTCCATGAATGTTATGTCGATGATGTTTCGAGGTGAACTATGCTCCATGTATGATGGGTAGTGAGTAGTGATAATTTGGAATTATTTTGGTAGTTTCGGAAAGGAATGTTGTAGGATGGTTTGGTTTTTGGGGTTGTATTTAGACTATGAATCTTGGTTGTGAAGTTGTGTAAATGAGGAGCTATTTTGGTGACGAATTCGAGACATTATCTCAACTGCCCACGTTTTATCAAGGCCATGGCTATGGAAAGGGAATGTAAGTTGATATCTTGGATTTAGGTGCTAAGTGTTACAGTGTATGCCCGACTTCTTGATGGGTTCATGAAGATTATACCTTTTGTGCTTATTTGGTTCATTTTATAACTTGTTGGTCTAGAAATGAAGCGAGGCAATTGATCACTAGTCTAGGGTGTTAGTCAATCGAGTTAATACCGAATTGTTGATCACATGGCTTTCTTGAGTTTTTAGCAGGGATCACCCAGAACCAAATGTGAGGGCTGTACTGGTTATCATGGCCTTGTTTAGGGCTGTAGTAGAATCATGGCCTTGTTTAGGGCTGAGAAGAATATGACATGCAAGTAATTGTCCTCAACTTTAGGTTGAAAGGGAGCCACGAATAGAGAGGTGTTATCATCATCGTTGAAACCTAGGTCCTAGGCATTGAAAATTTGACATTGTGCTGTCAATGATTGTGTCTTGTTCTCGTGTTTGTGTTTCTTGATTAAATAACATCACACTTTTTAATTTGTTTGCTGATATTAAAGTATTGAGTACCTTCTCTGACTAAAGTCTTTACCTGCTGAAAATTTCTTTCAGAATTTGCATTGGATTGACCACAAAAAAGAATGCGAAAGATTAGAAGAACAATTGAGAAATAGTGATATCTTGAATGAATTCCCTTTTACATTTTGTGCAGAAGCTACAACTCAGGTACTATGTGCGTAAACTTTAACCTTTATGGGCTTGAAGAAGCTGTAAGTCTTCTGTCTTTCACATTTCTCTTCATGCCTTTGACGTAGATACATGAAAAGAGGGGGA
Organism: Spergularia azorica; assembly: GCA_038382645.1. NCBI lineage: Eukaryota > Viridiplantae > Streptophyta > Magnoliopsida > Caryophyllales > Caryophyllaceae > Spergularia > Spergularia azorica. Next base: position 3,174,607 of record JBBYHQ010000002.1, read on the forward strand.
GTAGATGTTCTTTTCTTGGTAGAAGGAGCCTTCATCAGATAGGAATGTGGTCATATGAATGCTCCTGTTCGGTTGCAGATGTTCCTGACAATCTCCCAGTGTAAGCTTTTATCCTTGTTTTTTCACGATACTCAAACTAGTATATTTTCACTCTTAAACCTCTTGAATGATTTTTTAACACGAGTTATTGGAATCATGTTTTGTATAGGCTCATCAAGTCTTGGAACCTTTCAAGCATGTTTGCCCCGTGTATTGGTATTGTCTTTCTCTTTGTGCAAGGGACTTCTATAGGGGGTGTTCACCAGTCCAAAAGTGATCTGCGTGTGTATTGACCACTAATAATTTTCAGACCTCAATTGACCCCTAGCTCTAATATAATATTCGATCAAATCAGAAATATGTGTGCACACTCATTTACTTCTATAGCTAGATTCTGGTCTAGTTTCAAGCATGATTACACTTGTGACCTTGAGTTAACGCTCTATAGTTGGACGGATGAATACTCATGTCTAAAAGGTTTTCACAAATGGACTTTTCAGAGGTCTTCTTCGTTAACATTTCATGCACACCCTCTGTTCCCAGTGTTAAAACCTCAATTCATGCCCCACTTGACTGGTGAACACTCCTTGTTTCAACTTCTTCCACAAATCGACTAGTAAGGGGACATCTTCATTAACATCTCATGCAGACCCTGTGTCTCCGTTGTCAAAACAGTTAAGCTGTTGGAAGGAGTATTATGAATGGAGATCCATCCCATCAGATTCACCTGTTGCTTTATTACTTCAATGGGTATGTTATATTGCTGTGGTGTGATGTTTTTCTTTAACATTGACACTGAACAGCTAGGCACCAGTATGTAGCTTCCTTTCACATAACTGCAACTTTTATTGGCTAGCTAAGACAATATGTGTAGAACATGTTTGCTGCATTATATCATATGAGCTTTGTCAATAGAAATAAAGGATTAAGTCATCAGAGTTACAAGCAAGCAAGTAGGACCTCAGAAATGGTTTCTTTTTGTGAATAGTAATTACAGTCTCTTTTACAATTTGGATGATGTGTTATTTGATTTATAGTTTAGCAGAACATAGTTGTATGCTGCGGAATGCATGTCAACTTTGCTGAATGTGCAGCCTGTGGTGTTAAGAAGCTCGATTTCTGTTTATAAATAATTATGCAGACAAACTAGTGGAACCTCTAGAGTAAATTGAACATCCAATTACTTAATAGTTATTAGAGATTGAAATTATAAGAGTAAATGGAAGTCACTAGACTGGGTAGGAAAGAGGAAAAGATGATTGAACTTATTTGCACCCTGCCTTCCCTTGGAAAGAAAAGACAGAAAGGGCAAAAATTGAAATTTAATTGTGCATCTCGATCTTCTAGTGACTGGAGAGAAATTTAGTACGATTTCATAGCTAAATGGTTATAGGAATAGGTCATAGGTGTATTCACTATTGCTTTCCAACCTGGTCTTCTTTTAGTTATGTGACTGCATTCATGACAGTCCTTTACATTTTTTTGGCAGCCCCTTACAATATACCACGCAGTCCAACTTCATGCTGACAGAATACTGAGTTGCGAGGCTGGTAAAGGGATCATAAATATTCACTATCTTGGTATGTTCTCGTGTCCATTTTCATACTTTGTTTTTTTAGAAGTCCGTCAATTAGTAATGTGAACGGTATTTTGCTTTTCTCGATGAATTCATTGTATATTTAAGCTCACTTGATTGTTTGCCCCTTGTCCTTTTTCTTAATTTTACTATCATGAGTGTAAGTTCAGCTCAGCTCCCTATATCCAATCAGGGAGGAAAGTGGTAGAGTGGTTAGTACTAAGTAATGCAATGCTAAGGTTATAATTTCTTAGATCCAAGTACACACTTATGTAATTATGGCCAACATTTGTTGTGACAGAGAATTTGAAGATTTTGACAATGCATGCTGAACTAAGCAACCGCTCACCTTCTTTATAATTCGAAAATGTGCACGTCATTAGTCTTTCCATCTCTTTCCCTTTTCAGATTCTTCAAAAATAATAAAATAGGCCATGGTTGAAGTTTTACAAGGGTTGTTTTCTTTGCACAATACTTGGCCAATTTAATTAGATGGAAATAATTGATATTAAATTAATAATTGATTAATTTTTGTTATAGAGTTATTTGGCACAAATGAAATCCATGTTAAGTTTTGAGAACTTTTTGCTATTTTCTAAAGAGTGCCTTAAATGGCCAAAGTAGGCCTAACACCCAAAACTATAATCTAATATTTGTGACCCAAAATGGTCCAAGACGAACAAAAATGGCTCAAAGAGCCTCCAAGAGTAGATTGAAGGGTTTTGCCCAAAATCTTAGAGCTAAAAACATATTGTAGATGGACTAGCTTCCTAAAATCACCTCTAGCCCCTAAAGATTATATTTTTATTTTAGCAAAACATTAGAACCAAATGGTAAGTCCCAAAACACCTACAACAACCGTTCTCTAGCCTAAGAACTTGACTTGCGACAAAGGGTTTAAAGAACTTCCCCAAGAGAGAAACAATGCCTCATAATCAATAAGGGTACTCCAAAGTTGCCTATGATGTAGTTTTGAGAACATTTGTCCACTTCCAAGAAAATGGTAAAAATTAGCCAAAACTGAAGTATAATCCACGGATTTTGACCATAAATGGCCCAAGAACGAAAATGGCTCAAATTTGGTTGGGAGCCCCTAGGGGTCATTAGATAGGTGTTAGCAAAATATTCAAGGCAGAAATCTAATGCAAGTCTTAGAATCGGCAAAAAAACGCATTATACCGTCAACACGATGCGTGTGAGGAAAAGGGCTTAAGGAACTTCTCTAACACACAAAGCAACCCTCATATCCAACAAAGATACTTCGAGGCTGTCCATGGTACAATTTGAGAACATTTGATTAGTTTAGAAAAAATGGTCAAAATTGGCCAAAAACGAAGTCTATATAATCCACGGTTTTTGGCCCAAAATGTCCCAGAAACAATAACAGCTTAAAATTTTGTGGAAGCCCCTAGGGGTCATATTATAGATTTTTGCGAAATATTAGAGCCAAAAACCCATGGTAAGTCCCAAAAAATCAACAAAAAAACGCATTCTAGCCTCACAACGTTATTTGTATCGAGAGGGTTTAAAGAACTTCCCTAAGGGAGGAACTATGCTTCATGCCCAACAAGGGTACTCCAAAGCTGTCCTTGGTGAAGGTTTGAGAACATTTGTCCATTTCCAAGAAAACGGTCAAAATTAGCCAAAACCGAAGTATATTATCCACGGTTTTTTACCCAAAAGGGCCCGAAATCCAAAACAGCTCAAATTATTTTGGGAGTCCCTAAGGGGTCATAATATGGGTGTTATTAGCATATTAAGAGCCAAAAATCTGTTGTAAGTCCTAAAATCGTCCAAAAAACACACTCTAGCGTCAACGGGTGTCGTGTGCTTAAAGGGCTTGAGGGAATTCTCTAACACAGAAACCAACCGTCATATCCAATAAGGATACTTCATGGCTGTCCACGTTAAACTTTTGAGAACATTTGAGTACTTCAAAAAAAGTGGTCAAAGTTGGCCCAAACCGAAGTATATTATCCAATATCCACGGTTTTTGGTACAAAATTTCCCGATAACAAAAATGGCTCAAACTTTTGTGGAGCCCCTAGGAATCATATTACGGATTTTCGCAAATTATTAGAGCAAAAAGTCTATGGTAGGTCCCAAAAAATTGACAAAAATGCAGTTTAGCCTTAAAATGTGAGTTTTGCCCAAAGGTTTCAGTGAACTTCCCTAAGGGAGGAACAATGTCTCCATCCAACACGGATACTCCAAAGCTGTCCATGGTGAAGTTTTGAGAGCATTTGTCCATTTCCAAGAAAATTGTCAAAATTAGCCAAAATCAAAGTATATAATCCATGGTTTTCACCTAAAATGGCCGAGAACAAAAACGGCTCAAATTTGGTTGGGAGCCCCTAGGGGTCATAAGATGGGTGTTAGCAAATTTGTAGAGCTAGAAATCTATTGTATATCTTATAATCGGCAAAAAAACGCACTCTAGCACTGAAAAGGCTTAATGAACTTTTCTAACACAGAAAGCAACCCTCATATACAACAAGGATATTTTGAGGCTCTCAATGGTAAATTTTTTTTAGAACATTTGGTTACTTTAGGAATAGTGGTCCAAGAGCCAAAACCGAAGTCTGTAATCCACAGTTTTTGGCCCAAAACGTCCCAGGAACAAAAATGGCCGAAGCTTTGGTGGAAGCTCCTAGGGGTCGTATAATAGATATTTGGCGATATATAGAGTTCAAAATCCATGGTAAATCCTAAAACATTGACAAAAAAAGACTTGAGCCTTACAGCATTGGCGTATCTTAGTTGAAGTAGGCCTGGGACAACCCTCCCTGGAATTTTGGATTTATAGTATTTGTTGGTGCATTATATCATCAAAAGTCAATCGCTCTAGTGGTTTGATGTGTAATTCATCAACCTCTTGGTCAGGGGTTATGGCCCCCCTAGTTTTTTTTTTTTTTTGTTTTGATGAAGGTCCGCCACTACCTCAAAGGGTTTAAAGAACTTCCATAAGAGACGAACATGGCCTCATATCCACCAAGGGTACTCTAAAGCTGTCTAAGGTGAAAATTTGAAAACATTTGTCTACTTCCAAGAAAATGGTCAAAATTAGCCAAAACCGAAGTACATAATCCACGGTTTTTGACCTAAAACGGCCCTAGAACAAAAAAGGCTCAAGTAATTTTGGTAGCCCCTAGGGTTCATAATATGGGTATTAGCAAGATATTAGAGACAAAAGTCTATTGTAAATCTTAAAATCGGCAAAGTACGTACTTTAACGTCAAGGATGACATGTTCTAAAAGGGCTTAAGGACCTTTTCTAACACATTAACCAACCCTTGCGTCCAAAAAAGATACTTCAAGGCCATCCATGGTAAGTTTTTGAGAACATTTGGTTACTTTAGAAAAAGTGCTCTAAGTTCGCCCGAACCAAAGTCTATAATCCACGGTTTAAGCCCATAATGTCTCAGGAACAAAGGCGACGGCTGAAACTCATGTGGAAGACCCCGGGGGTCTTATAATGGATTTTTGGAGGATATCAAAGCCAAAACTCATAGTAAGTCCCAAAACATCGACAAAAAACGCATCCGAGCCTCAAAACATGACTATTGCCGAAAGGTTTAAAGAACTCCTCTAAGGGAGGAACAATGACTCATTTCTAACATAGGTACTCCAAAGTTGTGCGCGGTTAATTTTTAAGAGCATTTGTCCATTTTCCAAAAAAATGGTCAAAATTAGCCAAAATCAAAGTATATAATCCACGGTTTTTGACCCAAAATGGCTTGGGAACGAAAACATCTCAAATTTGTTTCTGAGCCCGTAGGTCATTTTATGGGTGTTGACAAAATATATGAGCCCGAAATCTATTGTAAGTCTTAAAATCGGCCAAAACAAACGCACTCTAGCGCGAACAACTGAACATGTGATTTATACTTAAAAAGGCTCAAGGAACTTCTCTAAATCAGAAAATAACCGTCATATCCAACAAAGATACTTCGAGACTATCAATAGTAAATTTTTTAAGAACGTTTTGGTACTTCTGAAAAAGTGGCCAAAACCAAAGACTATAATCCACGAATTTTGGCCTAAATGCCATCAGGAACATGAACCAAAACGTCAGTAACTTTTATGGAAACCGCTAGGTGTCAGATTATGGAAGTTTGCAAAATATTACAGCAAAAAATCTAAGGTAGGTCTCCACACATTGACAAAGGATGCACTCTAGCCTCAAAATGTGACGTGTGCAGTAAGTGTTTAAAGAACTTCTCTAAGAGAGGAACAAGGCCTCATATCCAACAAGGGTACTCTAAAGCTGTGCACGGTGAAGTTTTGAGAACATTTGTCCTTTTCCAAGAAAATGGTCAAAGTTAGCCAAAATCAAAGTATATATAATCCACGGTTTTTGGCCCAAAATTTCCAAGGAAAAAAACCGGCTCAAACTTTTGTGGAAGCCCTTAGGGTTCATATTAGAGCCGAGAGCCCATGGTAAGTCCCAAGAAATCGATAAAAATCACATTCTAGCCTCAAAACGTGACTTGTGCTTGAAGGGATTAAAGAAGTTCCCTAAGGGAGGAACTATGCCTCATATCTAACATGCTTACACGGGTACTCCAAAGCTGTCCAAGGTGAAGTTTTGAGAACATTTGTCTAGTTCCAAGAAGGTGGTCAAAATTAGCCAAAACAGAAGTATATAATCCACGGTTTTTGACCCTAAATGGCCCGAGATAAAAAAAAACGGCTCATATTAGTTGGGAGTCCGTAGGGGTCATGTGACGGGTGTTAACAAAATATTAGAGCCAGAAATCTATTGTAAGTCTTAAAATCGGCAAAAAAAAGCCCTCTAGCGGCAAAATGTGACTTGTTCAGAAAAGGCTTAGGCGACTTCTCTAACACAGAAAGCAACCCTCATATCCAACAAAGATACTTCGAGGCTGTCCATGGTAAATTTATAAGAACATTTGAATAGTTTAGAAATTGGTCAAAGTTGGCCAAAAACAAAGCCTATATTCCACGGTTTTTGCCCCAAAATGTCTCGGGAATAAAAACGGCTTAAAATTTTGTGGAAGCCCCTAGGAGTCATATTATAGATTTTTGCGAATTATTAGAGCCAAAATCCCATGGTAAGTCCCAAAAAATCGACAAAAAGCGCATTCTAGCCTCACAACATGACTTGTGCCCAAACGGTCTAAAGAACTTCCCTAAGGGAGGAACTATGCCTCTTGTCCAACAAGGGTACTCCGAAGCTGTCCTTGGTGAAGTTTTGAGAACATTTGTCCATTTCCAAGAAAACGGTCAAAATTAGCCAAAACAGAAGTATATTATCCACGGTTTTTGACCCAAAATGGCCCGAAATCGAAAAATGCTCAAATTATTTTGGGAGTCCATAGGGGTCATGATATGGGTGTTGCTTAAAATATTAAGAGCCAAAAATCTGTTGTAAGTCCAATAATCGTCCAAAAAACACACTCTAGCGTCAATGGGTGTCGTGTGATTAAAGGGCTTGAGGGAATTCTCCAACAAAGAAACCAACCGTCATATCCAATAAGGATACTTCATGGCTGTCTACGTTAAACTTTTGAGAACATTTGGGTACTTCAGAAAAAGTGGTCAAAGTTGGCCCAAACCGAAGTATATTATCCACGTTTTTAGTACAGAGCTTTCCTGAGCACAAAAATGGCTCAAACTTTTGTGGAAGCCCGTAGGAATCATATTACGGATTTTTCGCAAAATATTGGAGCAAAAAGTCTATGGTAGGTCCCAAAAAATTGACAAGGATGCACTTTAGCCTCAAAATGTGAATTGTGCCCAAAGGGTTTATTGAACTTCCCCAAGGGAGGAACAATGTCTCGTATCCAACACGGGTACTCCAAAGATGTCCATGGTGAAGTTTTGAGGGCATTTGTCCATTTCCAAGAAAAAGTGGTCAAAGTTGACCTAAACTGATGTCTATATAATCCACGACTTTTAGCCCAAATTGTCCTTGGGACAAAAACGGTTGAAACTTTTGTAGAAGCCCCTAGGGTCACATTATGGATTTTTGCGAAATATTAGAGCCAAAATCCCTGGGGCAGAGCCGCAGAGGTAAAGGTGTTGCCGTGTGATCGTTAGGTCACCTGGGAGCAGCCTCTTGTCCAAAAAGTGACAAGGGAAGGCTTGCTGTTTATACACCCTTGTGGTGGGACCGTTCCCTGGACCCTCGCTTTGCTGGGAGGCCAATGTGTATCAGGCAGCCCTTGATTAGAACCAAAAACCCATGGTAAGTCCCAAAAAATGGACAAAAAACGCATTCTAACCTCAAAATGTGACTTGTGCCGGAAGGGTTTAAAGATCGTACGTAAGGGAGGAAGTATGCCTTATATCAAACAAGGGTACTCCATAGCTGTCCTTGGTAAAGTTTTCAGAACATTTGTCCATTTCCAAGAAAACGGTCAACAATAGTTAAAACCGAAGCATATAATCCACGGTTTTTGACCCAAAATGGCTAGAAATTGAAAACAGCTCAAACGATTTTGCGATGCCGTAGGGTTTATTATATGGGTTGTAGCAAAATATGAGAGCCATATAATCCACGGCTTTTGGCCCAAAATATTCCTAGGAACAAAAACGGTTGAAGCTTTTGTGGAAGCCCCTAGGGGTCATATTATGGATTTTTGCGAAATATTAGAGCCATAAACCCATGGTAAGTCCCAAAAAATCTACAAAAAACGCATTCTTGCCTCAAAATGTTACTTGTGCCGGAAGGGCATAAAGATCTTACCTAAGGGAGGGATTATGCCTTATATCAAAGGGTACTCCATAGCTGTCCTTGGTGAAAATTTGAGAACATTTCTCCATTTCCAAGAAGACGGTCAAAAATAGCCAAAACCGAAGTATATAATCCACGGTTTTTGACACAAAATGGCCCGAACTCGAAAACAGGTCAAATTATTTTGGGAGGCGTATGGTTCATTATATGGGTATTAGCAAAATATGAGAGCCATAAATCTATTTTATTTCCTGAAATTAGCTAAAAACGCACTTTGGCGTCAATGGGTGGCGTAATCTGAAAGGGCTTAAGGAACTTCTCTACCACACAAACCAACCCTCTTATCCAACAAGGATATTTCAAGGCTGGCTACGGTAAATTATTGAGAACATTTGGTTAGTTTAGAAAAAGTGGTCAAAGTTGGTAAAATGAAGTATTATTAACTCGTGGTTTTTGGCTCAAAATGTCTCAGGAATAAGAATGGCCCAAATTTCTGTGGGAGCTCCTAGGGGGTCATATCATAGATTTTGCAAAATATTGGAGCTAAAATACTATGATTAGTGCCGAAACCGGCTCAAAACACACATTTGCCTCGATGGGTGATGTGTGCCAGTGAGGCATTCAGCACTCCAAACATTCTTGGGAACTGCCCTCTCATATCCATCATGGGCAGTCTCATATGGTCCATGGTAATGTTTTGATAACATGGTGCTATTTCTATTTGTAACAAATTGGCCAAAATTAGCCTCGAACAAAACGTTTTCAAATTTTGCTGGTGAAGGAAAAATGAAAGTAAATTTTTACTGGTGAAAATGAGAAGTAAAACAATATTAAGAAAATGATAAAATGTACAATTTTACTGGTGAAGGAAAAGTGAATACTATCAAGAAAATAATGAATTATAGTAATATGTAATTATAATTGTTGAAGGGAAAGTAGGATATGGGTGGTAATTGAGGTGAAAGAAATGTATACATACGTTGCTCGGGCATGAGCCAGGCCTCAAACTAGTATATTTAGTGTTATTCTACTTTTTGTTTATTCTTATATCGTTTATTATTGGATGGAATATCTCTAAATTTGTGTGATCAAGAATGATTATCCTTCATAGTGTTTTGTATAGTACCTAACTCATGTCAGTTCAACTCATGCTTCAACTAACTTATTTCTGTAGGACCTGATAAAGAGCTGTTCCAACTTGCGGCATTTGGTGAACTGCTTGCACTTCTCCCTCAATGCCAAGTGCATATAGAATTTGTTGGACCTGCAGTTCCAGAACACAGGTTCACTTGAATCACTTGCTATGACAGCTTTAGGGTGTTTCCTTGTAAAGCGAAACCCGTTTCTGAGAATAGGCAACAAGAACCTCCTAGGTTTGTCCACTTGTTGGCCTAGACTAAAACCTACTTCTATAGGTGGGGCTGTGGTCTGGGAAAACAATCAACCACCCATAAAAAGACCTATGATGGGAGGACTGAATATATATTCGGCTGTGAGATCTCCTTTTGAGATGGTTTAGGCAATTAACTTAGAAAGTTAGAAGCATAAAGATATTTTTTGGGTTGGCGGAGTGGGGACCTGGATGGTGGACAGGTAGGGGGGGGGGGGGGATTAAACATGATACCCTTTTGTTTTGTTCACTGTGTATTGTTGTAATAACCACATTCACCTCATATTTGGAATTTACCGACTCATCCACGCAGTCCTGTTTTTTTTTTTTTTGTTTATTATTAGTTTATTGTGGACAGTTGCATCTTACCATTCTTCCCTGAAGTGGATATAGATCCATTGTTGGAAGTTGTTGCTAATTTACCTTTGTTGGCTAGTAATTTTGAGTGCCATCTCCCAAAAGTACTGATTAAATCACAAGGAACTAATTGCAATTTTGAATTGTTTGGCCTTCGATTCGGCAGAGATGGTGAGAGAATCAATCTGGATACCTTTGGTGCTTGTGATGATAGAGATTGTAAGTGCAAGATGCCAAATGAGAGCAGGGGTTCCACAGTGACATTGCGGCTTCTGAAAGGTTTCTATCACGATCGTTTTAAAGACACAATGAAGGTGGTAAATTCTTGCTATCTCCATGTATAGTTTTGTGCTAATGCTGCTGAAATTTACAACTTTTCGTGGTATATATATTGGGTATGGATATCATAAGAGAGAACTACTAATTAATCAAGTAGTCTCAAGGTAGGCAGTTAAAGATGCATCCAGGAACATGTTTTACGACATTCTTTCTACTGTACTTTTTCAGGATCATGACTGTTAGCTAAATAAGAAACAAACAGGAACTATATACAGTAGTTTGTTTGGCCTTGATGAAAATGCACATATCATCTCTCTCTTAGTCCCACTCACCTTTGCAGACATGCACCGTGTCACTTTAAATGGATAGATCAATAAATTATACTTTAAATGGATATATTTTTTCTGTCTAAAAGGAAGGTGGTAAATCTTCACTCTCGTTTTTTTTATAAAAATTCCTTGTCTGCAGGATTGCTTTCCACATCTGATAGTTGCCCCAAACGCTGGCATTGCTGCTTATCCAAGCTGGAAGGAGACAATTGTATGTCCTGCGCTACTTAAATACTCGAGTATAATTTATTGATCTATCTGTGTGTATTCAATCAAGATATTTTCTATAACACAAAAGATGTGGTGGATGATAGTGGAACTTTCGTTTTGATCTCAGGAGTTGATTCATCTTTTAAATGTACCAGCAGTGTTTACAGACTTCTGTGAAGAAGCTGCACATCTGGCTGCTGCTTGTCTGACCAATGTAACAGGCTGTGAGCTTGCGTTACCTGTATGTTCCATTGCTTTTCTTCTCTCTTCGGAGGGATGATCATTTGACCTATATATCAATCATTATATGCGATAGTTATGATGTTCTGATGTCGATTTGCAGATAGAGTTAAATCCATTCAGGCAACCGCTGGCTGTTGAAGATAGTGTACTGCACCTTCCTTGCTATTCTAATTGCTTTACCTTTGGAATATGAACTCGGTAACATCCAGTTGTCACTCAGCAGCTGCGTATCAATCTATCAGACCCCTCGAGGCCAAAGCAGTAGACATGGATCTGGGGCCTGATGGTGAGAGGTGTTCCTAGCTAATGGATGAATCATGAAGTTATAGGTGGTCGGGATCCCCATAGCTTAGCCATTTTGTTTCGCGAAGGCCCCATGAGTTGAGTCTTTTGTTATGCAAGTTGCAACCACAAATAAACAGTAGTAAGTGAATGTCTGACGATGCTGCGTTTGTAGTGTTAGTAGTCCAGATACCTGTCAAATGGTTCAGGATGTATCAAACTTATGAAAGCTTGATCAGCTCACTTGTACTTAATGAGCTCATAAAAGTGAAATTGTGATGGTAATAATATATGGTTTGGACAAAGTTATTTATATTGTTATGAGCAATTTTCAAGATTGGGAACCAGGTGACAATATCGTATTAAAGCGATGTAAGTCTAATATTTGTAGCCTACTTGCTATAAGTAGCAACTTCGTGAGGGATTGACAAAATTTAAACCACCTGACAACATCGTATTTGGAATACGAGAAAACTCAAAATATCGAATCAAGTTTGTAGCACATCAGAAACCAAGTTTTTGGTACAAAGGAGGGGTGGGGGTATGACTACTGTATGATGATTTGAACCTGGGACAATTCCCGGGCAGGTTGAGTTCCTATCCACTAAGCCAACCTTGATCCTCACATCAGAAACCAAGTGACGATATTATACTTGCAACAAAGTCCTGAGTCATCCAAGGTAATATACAATGGTTGCAAATTCATACGTGGCCGAGAATACACAATGTATGGAATTGATTGTAAATTTGTAATGGACCAAGAACCGCAAATATTTTTTCGTATCGGTCTATCCGACGATCTATTCCCTTTCGAGTTAGGACTAGGGAGTAACTTTTTTTTTTTGGATAAAGGGGGAACAATGACTTCCAGTCGGAAACAGTAAACAGGAAGTTTGGAACACGTATAAAGCAGAACTAAAAACAAAAAAACAAAATTAGAGTGGATGATGTTTGATGAAGAAGAATAATCAACGTAAACATGAACAAAACTGGAAACATTGACTTCAATCAATCATCATCAAAATTAAACACCCACCTCTCTCTCTCCTTAACCCACATAATAATGAATCCCCAATTTTGACACCCAAAAAAATCCAATTGGAGTTTTTCTCTCTCCTCCCAACTGTTTTGATCAATCAAAAAACTCAAATTAAAACCCCCTAAAGTTTGAATTCTCAACAAACCCAGAAAAACCCACAAATTAAATGATTAGGAGGATGAGTAAAAGTCAAGTTAATAAGCTCACACTCCTCCTAATCATTTCTATTTTGGGATTAGGGTTAGGGTTTGGAGAAGCAATTAAAGTCCCATTTAGGGTTAATGATGTTCTTCCAGTTTTACCCCGGGAAATTTCATGGCCAGTGCTTAATAATATTCATACTGCTGTTGATTTGTTGCCTTCTTTTGTGGGGTCAGTGACCCCTAATCATGATTCTGTTTTGCAGTGGAAAGGTGCTTGCTTCTCTGACAATTCTGCCCTTCTTGAGTTTACTGAGGGTGGTGATCGTGGCTTGGGTGGTGGTGTTCTTCGTCTTAATGTATGTTTTTTTGTGTTAATTATTTGTTGGGCATTGATTTTTTTGAGTAATTTGTAAATGGGTGTTTGTTGTTTTTGTCATTTAAGCTTGGATTTTTGTGGGTTTAGAATTTGCAATTTGTTTACTTTTATAGTTTTATGTGTAGATTGTGATCTTTAACTTATATGACATCCACGAGACGCTTAATTATGAGTTATGACGATTCATGTTAGCCAACCCCGAATCATTTTGGGAATAAGGCTTGGTTGTTGTTGTAGATTGTGTTTGGATTATGTTGTTTTGGGAAATTTGAGTGTGATGTTTGAATTTTGTGATGTTATTCTTTGATAGTATTAGCTGACTGATTGCATGAAGTGGTTGTTAGAGCTTATATTCTCTGAAGTTTGTTATATTGTCTTGTGTGGATATTTTGGGTGATTGTGGGAGTGAAAGTTTCCATCTTTATTGCTTGATCATGATTTGATATATATATATGGTGTATTGGAGAACAATTCGACAGGAAGTGGTGGTAGCGGTTTTCTCTTTTTAGTCGCGCTTTTATCTCATATTCTCATTGGTTGTGGCATCTTAAGCAAAGATATTCACATTGCTGCTGATGACTGTTGAGTAATGGACTAAAAGCTCTCATCTTTAAAAAGTTGCACATGATTACGATATGTTATATATACTGTCAGTCTCAAAGTGGAAAGAAAGTCCTGAAAGTGTTAGCTATTGTGGGTAGTGCAGGGTTTTAGCTCCCCATTTAGATAGTCTTGGATCGAGGTCTCTGCTTGGATGAGATATAATGGGGCAGCTGTAGCTTGTAATGCTCTTTGATTTTGATGTAGGGCCAAAACTAGTGTAGTTATACTCATACCTTATTGGTTCCTTTGCAGACCTCTTCAGCCCATAGTTGGTCTTGTATGGATCTATATGTCTTTGCAACTCCATACAGGGTTACATGGGATTATTACTTTGCCGCCAGCGAGCATACGTTGAAGGTTGATTCTTGGGAGGAAGCTGCTGAGTTGGAATATGTATGCCTTTTGCTAATTTTTAGTTTTGTTCCTATTTCAGCAGTATCTAGATAGCTAGTGTTCATGATAATTGTGTCATGGAACAGGTAAAGAAACATGGAGTATCTGTATTCTTAATGCCGTCCGGAATGCTCGGGACACTCCTTTCTATGGTGGATGTTATGCCTCTGTTTTCCAACTCTGCTTGGGGTCAGCATGC
>JBBYHQ010000002.1:3194634-3209494 GCA_038382645.1 Spergularia azorica
AAAATGTAACACAAATTACTGTTATAACCTTATAGCTAGTGTATTGAATTCCTGCTTGTTAGGGTATAAAGGGCAAAGCATTAATTTGGAAATCAAAAGGGGTATTCTCTTTATAATAGTACATAGATAGTACATAGATAAACCCCACAATTAACTTCTCCTCATAAAATCTTACATGTCTTTTTAAACCCCAATTCCCCTGTTTTCCTCTGTCTCTTCTTCATTTCTTAGCTTCATTCATACTCAACTCTCTACCTCTTTCTCTCTATATACATCCCCTTTAATAAATTTTCTAGGTTGGTGCAGTTACCCTCTCATTTACTCTTCATTTCTTTCATTAATTATGCTTTTAATGCAAAAAATCAAGCTTTAATCATCCACAATTGTGTTTTTGTTCATAAAAATGTGATCTTTTTGAGGATTCAATTTTAATAGTTAATCAATTTGCTAAATACCCAGAAAAAGTTTTTTAATCAAACCATTAAGAAACTTGTATTTCAAGTATCCCACCTAGATAAAGATTCAAACTTTCCTCTTCCTACCCCTCCTCTGATAATTTTTCCAACTACCCCTTTTGTTTTTGTGCAGGTTTTGATTAGAGCTTGTTGAAGAAGCTACAGAATTAGGAGTAAATAAACATCAAATAATGGGTTCTAAGAAAAGGGAGAATGAAGAAGAGAAGAAGAAGTTGGAGAAGAGCTACTTTGATGTGTTGGGATTATGCTGTTCTTCAGAAGTTCCTCTGATTGAGAAGATCTTGAAACCACTTGATGGTGTTGAGGAAGTGTCAGTGATTGTCCCCTCTAGAACTGTCATTGTTGTCCATGACATCTCTCTCGTCTCTCAGGAACAAATTGGTGAGTCCTCTATTTATTATCCTTGATTAAACTTATCGACTATCGTCGTGTGTTAGCTAGTTCAGCTGGTAAAAAGAACGTGAGTTATTTAGGATCGTAAAAGAACGTGATAATGACAAATTCATTTACTTGGGATGTCGTTTAGTTTAGTTGGTAAAGTTATAATAACGGTTAAGATTTCGTGTTTTGGGAGTTTGTACATTGTACTAAACGTTTTAGTAGCACAAATTCCATGAAGAAGGACACATGATCAATGAGGAAGTGAGAAATGCTACCCCTTGTAGTTAATTAATCAGTTTTACTAATTATTATCAACTTCAGGTTTCCTAACGTATGCCCATAGCAATTTATTGATTAACAAAACTTTCTTTTTCCAGTCGTCCTTCTCTATTCACGCCGTTTTGCCTAATTCGTTTCGTGTAGTACTCTTTAACACTCAACTACCCCCTAATTATAGCTGTCTAGATTTTTATCATTGATTTTCTAGGTGACTGATCAACTGTACGCATTTCTATTCATATAGGCTTTTGCATCTTCAATTTGTCATTTTCAAAACTACTCCCACTACGGCACTATAGCCGAAAACATGCAATTTTTTCATAAAATAGCCGAGTCTAAATGCCCGGGTCCAAGTTTGTGGCGTACTCGTATACTTGTATAGTTATTGTATCGTAGTATTGTGTTTGTGTGTAGAGACCTTTAAGTCGCATTATGTAATATGTACGATAAAATATATATTCATATATTTCGTCGTGATTTATAGGCTTAGTGGCATGACGGGAGCCTGCCACGTTGAATACACCATATTGAAGCTGATCTTTGTGCTAGCTCACGTTCTTAGTTTCTTAGCATGATGATGTTGTGGACTTGTGGTGAAATTGTGTGACATAGATAAATAATTCTTTTTCAAGCATTATAAAACAAAAGAAGTTAATGTGACATATGATAATAATACTATAGAGTGCACGATAGGATCGAATTAATTCGCCTTTTGTTGTCTTGTTTGGTTTATTTCCTTGCACTTTCACGAGCATTTTGGTCAAGTTATGGCGTGATGGGCACACTACAAACAAATCAAACCCAGACAAAAACATAGTAGATAGGCAGTATCAAGTACGAGTATGTGCAAAGTAAAGTATGGTGGTACTTGTCATTCATATTCTTTTCTGGCTCAAACGTACAATGAGGGTGAAACCCGATAATATGGGTACACACCGCCCGTTTGGACAATGCGTGACTTGTCATTTATAAATAAAGGTTCAATGGATTAGACAATTTCCATTTCGGTAATCTGATTTTGAATAATCTGTTGTCGTTGTTTTTATAAGACAACAAAGGTAGATGCGTCTACAATTTTCAAGACGTACTAAATGTACATATGCGTGAAATAACTTGCAACTATCGCGAGCTTTGAGTACTAAAAAAGTTAATATCAAACTTAGTTTGTACTCCGTATTGAACTAGTGATCAGATAAGTAAATGAAGTTTGTTTAGTAATCTACTTTTAATGCGTTCATATGGTTGTCTGCGAATAAGTATGAATGTATATCAAAAAAATTTCTGTTAACATCGAACTCGAATGATCGAGCAAAGTTTAGTGGTCAAAATCATCAATTTGGACCCCATAAGATGTTTTTATTTTTTCAAAACAACTTTACATCAGGGACCCCAACAAAAAATCATGAGAGAGTAATGTGATGCAGCAGTGGGTGTGAATGTGTGATTAATACCTTAACCAAAATAAAAGCTCATTTCTAAGATGCTTGCTATCGTCTTTTCCTTGACTTGTCATTTTTATCATGCCACTAACATAACATTGGCTTTTAAGGACAGTACTTGCCCCGCAGACTCTTTCTTGACATGGATTTGTTGTGTTTCTATGCCATTAACATCACATTCGCAGTAGTAGTGTTTTAGCACGAAAATCGTTCAGTGACAACTACGTGCATTGGTATTGATATATCATATTTGGCACAGTGTATTAGTGATTTTGATGTAGTGAGTCCATGTAGTCTGGACATGGAGTATATCTGTATGATAGAAACTAGAACTTAGAAGTAACAGTTGTTTGGAATAGATGTGTGTATAACTTTGTAAGTTGTAACTAGCAATGGAGCCCCTACTGTTTCCGATTATGATGTTATCTTGTCAACAAAGAAGCTACCTGGATGCTGATATTTAACTTATGGAATTTATTGCACTACAGTTAAGGCGTTGAATCAGGCCCGGCTAGAAGCTAACGTCAGAGTAAAAGGAAAAGCAAACTATAAGGCGAGATGGCCAAGTCCATTCGTAATTTTGTCCGGATTATTTCTCGCACTATCCTTTTTGAAGTATGTATACCACCCTTTGCAATATCTAGCTGTTGCAGCAGTTGCAGTTGGCATTTGGCCTATATTACTGAGAGGAGTGATTGCCATTCGGAATTTCACCCTCGACGTCAACATCCTTATGATAATAGCAGGTAGCATACTTTATTTATCATTCCTTCACTCATGAATCATGATGCTGCAGTTCTTTTTAAATATGGAGCTACTATATGGAAATGAGATGTGTCCCCCTATAATACATAACCTGATTGCGATACCACCCTTTCAACAATGTCTAATATCCGCCTATTAATGAAAGATGTGTTTGAAGGAGCCACATGCATTCATTTAGGTTGTTGGACATCGAAGTTTATAGCAAACCTTATGCCGAAAAAGGAAAGCAGGAATTTATTTTTCTTCTGGAGTATGATATTTGAAATTGATTTGATAGAGATACAATCTCCAATCCCTGATGATAAATTGAATTGTAGCTTTAAAAGAGAGTGGCTTGTAAAATTATTAAAAAGTGTGGAGGTGCAGGATGAACATCAATTACAATGCTGGTGTCCTTTACTACGACATTGTAAATTTTCTGACTGGTAGCTATGATGGGCAACGGGTATCTTCCCTTGGTTTCTGACTTGTTAAGCATTTTCTTGCAGTGATTTGCACAATTGCAATGAGGGACTATACAGAAGCTGGTACTATTGTTTTTCTTTTCACGATTGCAGAATGGCTCGAGTCAAGGGCCAGCCAAAAGGTTAGCCATATTTTCTTTCCCCATACTCTTTTCAATAATAATTTGTCTGTCCATTAAACTTTCTTGTATGAATTTTTGGAAGAAATGGACCACAGCCTGCTTACTCCTTACTTTGTTCTCTAGGTTTCTGATGGGAACTTATCATGTCATAGTAGCTCTAGCTTTGCTTTTCTCTGTTCTGTAAATACGTCAACATTGTGATATGAAACTGAGCTAGTATTGAAAAGCTGCTATTTTTGGCTCAGGCTACTGCAGTGATGTCATCACTTTTAAGCATGGCACCACAAAAGGCTACTATAGCAGAAACAGGAGAAGTTGTAAATGTTGAAGATGTTAAGCTAAATACCGTTGTTGCTGTGAAGGCGGGTGAGATGATACCCGTCGATGGAATAGTTGTGGATGGAACCTGTGAAGTAGACGAGAAGACTTTAACCGGGGAATCATATCCGGTTCCCAAACAAAATGATTCTCAAGTTTGGGCTGGAACTGTTAATGTTAATGGTATTATGCTGTCCTCTTGTCTAGCTATCTCCAAAATATTGTGTATGCCTTTCTTCTAAGCCATCCACATATATACAGGTTATATCAGTGTGAAGACAACTGCTTTAGCCGAGGATAGTGCAGTGGCAAAAATGGCCAGGCTTGTTGAAGAGGCTCAAAACAGTCGATCTAATGTTCAGAGGTTGATTGACAGATGTGCTAAGTACTACACACCAGGTTGGTGTAATCTTTTGTTTGAAGGTGTTATGATTTCGAAGAAAAAGGTTTTAACATATCTTCATCTCTTTTAGGTTTAAGTTCATAGTTGTATAAAATTTGGGCCAAGGGCCTCTTACATCTTACTCTTCAGTCTTGCCAGCATCTTTAGCATGTATAAAGTTTCAATTCATTCAAATATTGATTCAAAAAATTCTGTTTTCGTCGATGTATGATCATTTAATTAGTATGTCTGTATCGTTAGAAGATTCAACAAAAGTTGTTCTTTGAAGTATTTAACTTGTGCTCCTGGTCATAATTCTTACTTCATTTTTCTCGCTCTGCCTTGCAGCTGTTGTACTAATTTCTCTTGGCTTGGCCGTCGTTCCTGCCATTTTAAAAGTGCATAATCTGAAACACTGGTTCTACCTGGCGTTGGTGGTTCTGGTTAGTGCATGTCCATGTGGGTTGATACTTTCCACTCCAGTTGCAACTTTCTGTGCACTTTCAAGAGCTGCTACTTCAGGACTGTTGATTAAAGGGGGTGACTATCTCGAAACTCTGGCAAAAATCAAAACCATTGCCTTCGATAAGACTGGAACTATCACTAGAGGTGAATTTACGTTGATAAAGTTCCAGACGCTTGCTGATGATGTTAGTTTGAGCACACTGCTGTACTGGTAGGTTTTGCAACCTTTAGGCTTTAATATCGATGCATTTACATGACATAGAAGTTGCACTCCACGTTTCTATGGAGCATTGATTTTCTTAACATGATTTTAAGTGCCTTATTGATTGTTTAAAGGGTATCAAGCATTGAAAGCAAGTCAAGCCACCCAATAGCATCTGTACTAGTCGATTATGGACGATCCCAGTCTATTGAACCCACGCCTGAAAATGTGTCAGAGTTCCAGAATTTCCCCGGGGAAGGTGTTTTTGCGAGAATCGATGGACGGGATCTTTACATTGGGAACAAGAAGCTAGCGCAAAAGGCAAAGTGTAACATTGGTAAGCATCTTTGGTTTGCTGCTTTGTTGAAGCTCAGAAGCTTTCGTTAGGTCATGAAACTGGGTAGTTTTGCAATCTTCTGAAATCCTTTATGTATTAACTTTCAGAGTCAGATGTCAGAGTTGATACAAAAGAAGGAGCAACCTCAGGATACATCTTTTCAGGAGGAGTTCTGATTGGTACCTTTCATCTCTCTGACAATTGTCGCACTGGGGCTGTAGAGGCAATCAGAGAGCTGAAAGCAATGGGCATACGTACTGCTATGCTTACCGGAGACAATCAGTCTGCAGCAATGCATGCTCAATTACAGGTTAGTTCCATTACCTGACCACCATTTATTTGATCGCTTTTTTTTTTTAAGCTGCTCATAGCCTCCTACGTACAAACGGGTTCTACTTACATACGAAGCTATTTAGATTACATGGTAGACACTGTATAGGCTTTCATAACGTGATCTGATTCGTCTTTGCACCATAACTGGAGTACAATGTGGAATTTGTGAAATCTACTAATATTTTTTTTTTTTTTAATCGTGCTGCAGCTTGGAAATGCATTAGATGTTGTTCATGCAGAGCTACTCCCGGAGGACAAAGCCAGCATCATCACGGGCTATAAGAAAAATGGACTGACAGCTATGGTTGGGGATGGTGTAAATGATGCACCTGCTTTAGCTACAGCTGATGTTGGAATATCTATGGGAGTTTCTGGTTCAGCACTCGCAACAGAGACCGGTCATGTGATTCTCATGTCAAATGATATCAGGAAAATACCAAAAGCTATCAAGCTGGCAAGGAAAACGCGCAGAAAAGTGATTGAGAACATATTTATCTCGATACTTACAAAGGCATTCGTTCTAGCGTCTGCCATAGCATGGCACCCGCTTGTTTGGCTGGCGGTTCTTGCTGATGTGTTCACGTGCTTGATAGTCATATTTAATAGCATGCTGCTGTTAAGCGGACGTCACAAAGGTCACAGCCATGGACATAAACATGGGCGGAAGTGGTTCAGATTCTTTTCGTGTCACTCCCACAAGAGTAAGTGCCATTCTACTGGTCACCACTCTGAGATGAATCAGCAATGCTGTTCCAAACCTGCCCCTCCAAAAATATGTGAATCTGCAAGATGTACTTCCCAGAAATCTTCATCTCCTTGTCAGACTACCAGTTGCCATACTACCTCAGGTCCGAAATGTGGTCTCCAAAAGAGCGCTCTTGAGTTGAAGAAGTCTGTAACATGTTCATCTCACAATCATGCATCCAGCAAAGCTCGCTCAACTAAAAGTCTGCACCTGTCCAAGAGTCTGGAATGCTGTTCCGTGAAAGGCGCTCACACAATTTCTGAATCATCAAGATGCCTTTTGGAGGATTGTTCCAGTTCTTGTGAAGCTAGTCACGAACATGTTCCGGAATGTGAATCAAAATCAGGTGCTTGTGGAGGGAATGTTTGTGCCCCTTCTGACTCTCAGAAGAAGAGCACCCATGAGTATCACCAATCGACCTGCTGTCACGATGATCTTGAAAGTCAGATTAGCTGTGATGCAGGTGACCTGGTTGAAGAAGGGGTATGTTGCAGCAAAGGAAGCTGTGAGTCTGACAAGCATGAGACATTGTCAGAATGCCAGCACGAACATCCGAAGGATTCTCATCAGATGAACCACCATACAGTACACAACGAACACCGTCATGAGCAGAAGGCTTGTTGTGAGGGCATTGTTCCTAGCAAAGTTGATTGTGGAGCTGCCAGACACAACAATTCAGGGCACCACCATGTAGTACACAACCAACACCATCATGAGCAGCAGACTTGTTGTGAGGGCATTGTTCCTAACAAACCTGATTGTGCAGCTGCGAGACACAACATTTCAAGGCACCACCATAGTGATGTCCTTCCACACCAGGAGAACAATGTCTCGGCTTGCACGGATCTCTGCTCAGGATCCAATGAAATCCATGGAGCACATCATCATTCTGCGCCCCATGGAACGTGTCAGAGTAATGCGGTTGCCAGTCATGCTTGCAGCAGTTTGAGGAAGAGAGAAACTGCTGCATGCTGTAAGAGCTTCAGGAAGACATGTTGTAGTTCACAGGGGCATTTTGCATCTGGGTTTGGGGGGTTGACTGAAATTGTTACTGAATAGATAACGGTACATTACCATTGTAATTTGTAAAATGGATGATGGGAGTACATGTTTGATTTTAGTATTAACAGTAAATTTTGCTAATTTGCTCTGTAGCAGCACATTTGCAGTACATCGAAGCAAGAAGGAAATGAAATGAAGATCGAAACAAGACGTCCAAAGCGAGATCAGCTTAAGGACAACATATCCATGAACGAGATCTGGAGAAAGCTGCCGAGCACCAATCTTAACCATAACATCAAGAAGTCGAGATCTAGAGAAAGCTTTCAAGCACTAGAAGAATTGCTAGAATAACAACATACAAGATTCGGAGAAAGCTTTCAAGCACTCGGCCTACTGAAGTTTTGTGATCAAACATTTACGGTCGAGATCATGCACCGAGGGTATCCCTTGGAACTCATATTCAAATTAAAGTTCCATACCAAGTTACTCCGCGCTCTTGTGAAGAAAACGCGGAGATTGAATCAAAGGAGTTTTATTTCTACTATCTCGGATCTAGTTTGAGGTCGATCCATAATATATTAATATATCCATGGAGTTGTAAAACTCATTTTTATTTTTGTGTCTTATCAATTCATCTCAAAATCTATTGTCATACAAGAATTTTAATTAAACTTCTCTCCACTCTCACAACTAACTCTTTATTCTCGTGATATGACTATTTTTTCTTCATGTTCTAATAAATTTGATCGATAGTGGTTTCTCTGATATTCTGGGTATTACAACCTCGGGGTTTTCAGCCACAACAATAACGCAATATCGATTATTTTAATTGGAAAAATAGAGGGTAGCGTATGGGAATACCTGAAAATGGAGATACTGTCGAGAAATAATGCAATAGTATAGATTTGAGATCTAATTTTACCATGTGGGCATGTGAGTCATGATAGTGTCAATTCCCTTTGTGCGGTTGTACCGCCACAACGTCCAACTTACCACATATAGCAAGATTTCTTGTTTCGGGAACATGTCCACTTTTAGAAAGGTGCATATATTGGTCAAAACAAGATAAGATAAGCTAAGAATATGTCGTATAATAATTGCATGACGTAAAATACTCACCCCTTCCTATTTCTGTACACTATAAATATGCATACGTATAGAGTAGTTTTGTGCACAGTACATTTCCTAGATAAAATAAGTCTTCACTAAGAAGCTAAGTAATGGTGAGTGAATATGGTGGTGTTATAGTTTGGCATGAAGATGTTTAGAGGGTGGAATTGCAGCCAAGGATGACTTGCCGGCGCGGACGCCGTAAAATGACACTGCAAGGTGTATTGCAGGGGTTCATATTGGTTGTTCCGGCAAGTTGTCCTTGGCTACATTTGGCTCTCTTCTTCTCATGCCAGCCTAATATACACACATCTTGGAAGAATAATGTTTGCATCTTGCATAATGCATATCCTGTTCTAAGTCTACGATACGAGTTCATTTGATCGAGGTAAGGTAACGCTAGGAATTTGATTTGTATCATTGTTATTTTGCGTGGAAAGGTTTACCGGAATAATATTTGTCCAGACGAGTTTCAATTTTTGGTGAAGGGTATTCTTTCTCGAACTTCTCGATGATCTCGATAAGCTAGACTAATTATGAATTTTACATTATCATATTCATTCTATGTTGTTGCTAAAACTTTTCAGCTCATATATGGTATACCTTGTCAACAACATTATCGATTCTTGAGGATTGAATATAAAAAACGATCCGTATTTACATGACTTTAAATCTACTAACTCAAATAGACAACTTAAGATTCGACTTGACTAAATTGGTTTTGCACCCTTTTAAAAATGTATTCATATATACTCGTATATATTAAAGTAATAGCAACGACGCATTTCCTCATTCTCGAGGAATGGTTTGCATCCAAATTTAGGGCAATACTAAAATGAATCTTGTTGTCTTTGAAACGCGTAGTGTGTATCTTGGTTTTAGATAATAAACTGAACTCACTTCATTTTAGACCATTTCAAATCAGTTAAGATCAATTAAATTCAAATCAGATCAAAAGTTAACATTTCAACTCATATACTCCGTATTGCCTAATTCATTAACGATTCATACACAATCACTATATCGTAAGCCAACGATTGGCCGTAAATAGGGGCGAGTCCAGCCGTGTGAGTCTACGATTCAGTTGTTCAGTTTTAGTTTAAATCGTCTTCAAACTCGTAATATTTAGATGTTTGCGGAAAATTCGGGGTAGCGCACAGGGTCGAGCATTACGGCTATGTTTGGTATGCATAATAAGCTAACTTATTTGACTAGTTTTTTAAGCTCTTTGACCAAATAAATTGGTTTGGTAGCACCACTAGCTTAAATAATAAGCTAGCTTATTTAAGATGTTACCCCATGTAACTTATTTAAAAATAAGCTAGTTTATCATAATTTTATTCCTATTTTACCCTCATTTATTTATTAAATTAAAATGAAATTAAAAATAAATAATGCATTTTATGTAATTTTATATATATCAGCTCCTATATCCGCTAATTCTACCAAACACTACTATTACTATCAGCTAAAAACTTTCAGCTACTATTGCAGCTATTATTTCAGCTTTCAGCTACTATTTCAGAACTCAGCTACTATTTTAGAGTTCAGCTACTATTTCAACTAGTTTTACCAAACATAGCCTACCTGTCAGTCAACAACAATTAAAAAAGTAGACTGCAAACTTCGTTCTAATTTCTGCCTGTCATTTTTACTTCCAAACTCAACGACTCCATTTTTAATACAAATCATATTTTATAAACAAATTTCTGGGCAAATTCTAATTTGCAAGATTTGTTTCTATAAAAGTTCGATATACCCAAAACAAAAGATTGTATCTTTTTCGAGAATGATAGAAAAAAATGATGATTAGTAATAAGATTGATTTGAAGAGAAATAAGAGGAAAGTTGATGGTAAGAAAGTGTTAATTGGAGCTGGAGCTCGGATTTTGTTCTATCCCACTCTTTTTTACAATGTTCTTCGCTTTAAAATTCAATCAGATTTCAGATGGTGGGACCAAATTGATCAGGTGAAATTTTCATTTCTTATTGATTTATACAATTTGATTTTATGTAATCATGTTGTTTATTTATATGATCATTTGCTCAATGAAATTATGTTGGTGGGTCTTATTTTGATTTGGGTTATATTATGGAATTTCATTTGATGCCATGGTGACATTTTCTGGTATCGGAAGCGTCATGTATAAGTAAAGATGATTACTTGATCAAAGAATTGATGCATTGGAAAATGGTCTCTTTTGTTTTTAATTGTGTTTGAAACCCTGTGGTTTCAGATGACGATTCATGTTAGCCGACCCCGAATCATGTTGGTAGAGTTGGTACTATGACTTGGTTGTTGTTGTTGTTGTTGTTGTTGTTGTGCTCTTAAAGGAATTGTCAGAAAATGCTAGAAATATGTTTTTCTTGGTACAGAAAATGCTAGAATCATGTTGGTAGAGTTGGTACTATGACTTGGTTGTTGTTGTTGTTGTTGTGCTCTTAAAGGAGCAACTAATGTTGCAGGGGTGGGGATATGAGGATTCGAATCTGTAACAATCCCGAGACAGGAAAACACTAGGCCAACCTTATCCTCAATGCTAATAATATGTAGTGCAGTAGTAGTATTGTTTTAATTTGTTGACAGCTGAAATTAATTTTGGTAATGGTATGAAGTTGTGATTGGTGGGATAATGGTAATTTGCTCACATCTGGAAGAATTACGAATAGGATCCCTGATATTGCTACTCCATGTCAAGTTAGTGGATTGTCGGAAAACATTGTTGAGATGGTTGTTGTTTGGTTGCAGTTTTTGTTGATGGGTGCAGTTCCATTCCGAAAAGATGTTGCCAAGTTGAAGCAACTTGGTGTTGGCGGGGTGATTACACTTAACGAACCGTTTGAGACATTGGTTCAGCCATCAATGTACGAGGTCAGGTGCTTTACTTGGCTATATGATGTTTGTTGTTTGTTTGGTTTGATTGGATAACTGGACGCAACTGGAATGGAAGTGGTGTTTCAGTTTTTGGATTCACTTAACGGGATTCTAAAGGAGTTCTTCTTTTGAGTAGTTAATTAATATAACTATGGAGTAGATGATTTTAAAACAAGTGGGAGAAAGCTCCAATGCTCGATCCCTCCAATTTGGGAGGATTGGAAGTTAAGACTTCCTCTAAGAAACATTTTAGACCTAAAGTTTAGAACTTTATCGAGGTTTGTGGAGGTTGGCTTTCACTTGTTCCATCTAGGACGAGAAATCAATACTTATGGGATAACTTAGCTACTTAACTGTGTAAAGAAACGGCCTTAAATTAGTGGATCTCTTATTTATACTATGTGGCATTGATCACGTGACGAGGTAAGATAATCTACTGGACATTTGTGAGGTAGCGTTTTTTACTTCTTTGTTGTTCGGTATGTGAATTCTTGATTATTTCTCCTCATGCTACAAATATAATTAGCAATGTGTACTGAGCCAGCCTTGTATTTTGATGAGACATTTGCATGAAGCATATGCCTAATGTTTGCAGTTTTCAATTCCAACACACGGATATGTTGTGGTGCTTGAGGTCGCGCCAATCATAATTTTGGACTTCTGAAAGTCACTAGGGTCTCTTTGTGAGGGGTGTGACTTCGAGTATTAGACAAAGTAGAAGTTAGGGCTTAAACTCTTACGGATGTTCTTGAATTATAATCTACTGCTTCTGCAAAATTCGTAAAGTTTCCCTTTGATGGTCAACCATGTCAATGGAGGATTTACTCAAGAGATTGGCCCATTTAGGACCTAACCATCTTAGCTCGGGTTCGAAAGAAACAATTGCTGAAAGCATAGGATGGTATACGAAGGAAGCAGAAAAAGTCGTTTCTTTGTACACCCATCTAAGGTTCAAGTTCCTTGATTTTTGTGGTTGTGTTATCTGTATGTACTGTCCTGTGTTTCCTGGCTTCTATTTCATTGCTGTACTCCCACCAGTTTGTAACTGATTGAGAAGGCTCCTTTTTTTTTAGCTTTTACCTTTTTAGTATTCGTTGTTGGATTGATTTTTCGTAGTTGATTTCCTTGCTGAAGACCGCTGACTTTTCAATTTGATTTATTGGTTTTGGCACAACTACTCTCTGATTCCTCTTGTCTTTCATGATAATGACATTGACATATTTAATTATTTACGCATACTTACTTGGTTTTCAGGCTTGCGGAATGAAGCATCTTGTAATACCAACCAGAGATTACCTGTATGCTCCTTCTTTCGATGATATCAACACAGCGGTAGATTTTATTCACAGTGAGTGAAATCTGTCATCTACTCAACACCGTTGACTGTACATACAATATTATCTGATTACGTTTCTCTACTTCTCTTGCAATGGAAACATGATAGAATTTATTATGTGTTTTGGTATGTAGGCAATGCGTCTTGTGGTCAAGCAACTTATGTTCACTGTAAAGCTGGTAGAGGAAGGAGCACAACCATAGCTCTTTGCTATCTGGTATGGAATTACACTTGCATGGCTCCTAAGTAGAATTAAGTTACAGAAAATCTTCCTCTTGTGCATCTCATGAGTGATTTGCTGTGTGGTTGTTTTCTTTACCCCTTTTCGCTCTAGGGTTGTAATAGTTTGAAGACTTGATTTAAGTGCTGATTTCTGTTACAGATAAAGTACAAGCAAATGACACCTTCTACTGCTATGGAATTGATTCGATCAAAACGACCTCGTGTACTATTGCATTCTATGCAGGCAAAGGTATACTTTAATGAAACTTTAAGTAGGATTTCGAGTTCTTTCTATGGCTTCCTCGCAAAATTACTTCATCACTATGTTTCATAAGTCATGACCTAAATTGAACAGGCTATTAAAGTAATAAAAATTCACGGGTTGCGATTATATGTTATTTATAACTCATCTCCCGCATGGCCTTTACGAAACCTGCAGGCTGTTCAACAATATTATAGGTCCTGCTTTCCATACTCTCCACACTCTCAATCAAGTGATGAAGTCTTAATTACGGAAGCTGATCTTGAGGGGTACGAGAGTTTTGATAATACTGAGAAGCTGGAACTCATGCCACCTGCAGGGAAGACACTTTCACTCACCATGAGGCCTTCGTCTCTCATCAATTCTCTTACAATCGCCTGCAGTTGTGTATCAATCTCTGGTCAGCAAGCTAAAGAGAGGTCAGCCTAGGTGACCAAAAGTTCAAAAGGTGCTCTACTTGTTCAACAGTCCTTCACAGATGAAACATCGTATTTGTGTAGGGTATGAGCGAATCTGGACTCTGAGCTACTCCATTTTTAATCCAAACGCTTGCTCTCAGAAGGTTCTGTAATGAGCTTGGGATTTGAGATTGATTCTCAAGAGTGAAAGAAAGGATGGTGAGACACCAAAAGCAGTCAGGTCTGTTCGGTTTGGTCTTTTGTGTACGAGGCTACGAGCGAATCTACCACGCAAAGGTGGATAATGCTGCCCTGGGGCGAAGGCATTTGTAAATAAAGCATTTGTCATCAGGTGCAAAATATCTCTTCATCTGATTTCATGCTAGGTGAAAGTTATACGTTTCTGTACAGCAGCTGTTTATACACTCCTACCTAAAAAGTTTTCCGGGATGTTCATAATTTTCCATGAAAATCATTTCCTGTGTATAGTGCCTGAATCATACACCTTACTGTTATAAAACTCTGCTATAGCTTGTATAGTTGCTCTTGCACGGCTTGTTAAATGATGTATGCCATGAATGAATTGATCAGTTATTTTGTGATCAGATGGAATATGAATCGATGTGCTTCTTGTTGCATGCTGAGCTGATCTGACTGAAACAGACTGTCGCCTTGGTGAACTATCAGGAATGCCATTGATCAGTTATTCTGGAACCGTTTTACTGTAACATGAATGTCATATGGTCGTTGATCATTTATTTAGTTATCAGACTGTCGATCAGAGACTATGATCAGGAATCTGTTCAAGAGAGATGATACACATACATTTAATGTATGAAGCATCTTTATACATATCCAATAGAATGGTGACACAAAAAAAAAAAAAAAAAAAAAAAAAAAAAAAAAAAATGAGGGAATTTTCTTCATGTGGCGCTCAAAAGTTTCAA
>JBBYHQ010000002.1:3229012-3248106 GCA_038382645.1 Spergularia azorica
ACCACACGAAAATTTTATCCATGTGTGGTGAAAGCTTGAGCTTGAATATTCCTCAAATTCTTTGATTTTTGTTTTCTCTAAGTTCATGTTTTGTAGATACATTATACATACACATACATTCGGTGTTCTGTTAATAGTTCTGATGTAAGAAGGTTTAGCTCGGATTTTTGAGAGCTATAATCCTTGTGATTTGTAAGAATGAGCTTCCATCTTTTTGGAGAAGCTCATTGTTAGAGAATGTTAATGCACTTTCATACTTGTAAGTTGTAACAATTTGTATATCAATAAATAAAAGTTATACTTGTTGGAAATCTTTGCAAGTTTACCTCTGTTTTGTAATTTGAATTGAATGTACAATAATAGATGATACTTAATAATCTCACTACTACAAACGGCTTGTTTGATAAGTAAGAATAAGGGATGAACTGATATTACAATTCCGAGTTGCACATTGTTCCGGTGTGTGGTCATGGACGATGATAATTGTGCTTGGGAGTTGGGAAAACGGTGGGATATGAACTTATGATGACTTGTTTTATTCCCACATTTCCATTACCTAGGGTCATATATTAGGATTAACAATTCTCACCTAGCTAGTCAAACAAGGGAGTGAGATAAGTTTTTAAATTTTCACCTCATAATCCCTTTCAATCCCTACCTTGTCCGGTCCTTAAATCCTCATCACACTAGCAAACGAGTGGAGAAGGTAGAGCTGCAGGACCTCAACTAACAATACTGATTACCCGTTTATAACCGCAACCATTACAAGTAGTTTATGTTAATCTTCAAATTTCTACATTCTAAAAACCGCTCCAAACGGTTCCAGTTCTTAGCATTTCGAAATTGTCACCCGTCGAATACCCGCTCAATCAAAACATACAACTATATGAGTGAGACTTTTGTTAAATCGTTTAACTTAGAGTATTCATACGACGAAATCTGGCATCATTGTTGGAACCAATGGTTCCATTCCCGATCCCTACTCTCTAGGAACCGGCACTAACGGTTTCGGTTCCGATTTTTAGTAGTCGAAACCCAAATTGGTCATTTCATTTCCTGGACATACAACACCCTCTTTTCTCTCTTAGACTCTCACTCCCTTCACTCTGAAAAGTACACACTATTATCGTCATGGTTACGCGACTGTGTATTCATGAACATCGCCGGCGTATGGTTCACGGCGAGTACGTATCACAATGGACCGAGGAACGCAAAATCGAGCGTCTCAATCGCAAAGGTACATTCTTTTTCTCCCCCAAATTAATCACTTCATATTGTTAAAATTCTAGGGTTTAAACTGTGCTGCATGCTAATTGTTCGAATTGAGGATTTAATTCCATGGCGAATTATCCGATTTCTGCTTTGATTGTATCTGGGTTTCCAGTGTTACAACCTAATTAATTTCGTATGATTTTTTTTAAATTCAATGTGTTTTGAAATTTAGGAACTTTAGTAGAGTATACTTGAAGTTTGGGTGATCAAAGTTTAGTTTGCCTATTTATTGAATCTGGGTACCTTTCTATTTTGGGCATAGGGGTGTGGAGTATCTTCTGGTGCAAGCTTTGCGCTTTAATCCCGAGTATGTGGAATTTTGTGTTGAAGTGTTGTTATAATCTCGGTCTGAAGTTTGGCTTCTTAGTTGAGGATGATGAAGATGGTGAGGATTTATTCAAAATCTTAGTGATGATGTTGTTGTTGATATTCTGGTAAGACTTCCTGCTAATGCTAAGAGATAAGTTGGTTTGTTTGAGATGGCATCACTTAATTTCTTCGAAATATTTTGTTGGTACTCATGCCAACAAGACTAGATCAGTGATGAATTTTGTTATGCTTGATGGGGAATTAATTGTCGGAATTAGGAAGGCACTTATTTTTAGTATTGATTGTCGGAGCAAGACGCTAAGGAAGCACATTTTATCTTTTGAGGCTTTTGAATTTTTACCTTTTTTGGGAAGATGTTTCGTGCATCATGTAACGGTTTGATGGTTTTGAGGTGTGATGAGTCTGATGACCGTACATCTTTCATGATATGTAACATGTTGACTAGAGAATTCGTTGTATTGCCGATGGATGGAAAAGATGTTTGTGGGTTTATATTCGATAGATCAACAGATGAGTATAAATTCATCCTCTATGCAAACCCTGAGGATAAGAAGGTGTCGTATTTTCTCTATGGTTTGAGGACAAAGAGTATGAGAAGTTTAGGTATCTTTGGTAATGTGCCTATGGTTCATTTTAGTACAGTGTATCTCCTTGGAGCTGCATATTGGATTGTTGCAGATTTTAATTTATGCTTGCAATTAATGACGTTCAAGTCTGGTAGTGCTAGTATAACTCTCAACTCTCTTCCCGGCGTTCAGCAATGCAGCAACCCAAACATGCTCATTAGGAGACGCCTTCTGAATGTGAATGACACCTTCGTGTATATAGAGTTTTTTGATAGCCTGATCAAGTTGTGGACCTTAGAAGACCTTACTACTTCTCTCTGGGTACCTCTAAATGTGATAAACGTCTCTACAGAATTTAGTCGTTATAATGGGCACAGTGTGGCAACCTTTTATCATTTAGATGTATTAGCCATCCAAGGGGCTGAGCTACTTTTGAAGTGGACTGATAAAGGGTGGTTTTGGTATAACTTAAGGTCAAAGACGGTTCGTAAAATTAAGATTGGTTCTTTGATACCATATAAGATGATGCAGTTTGATGCTAATGGGCTGTCATGTTTAAAAACTCTTGTTTCCCCTAATCAGATTTAGGAGACCTTCACATGATTTGAGTATTGTTATGTGGATTTACGAAGGCGGCTGTTTCTCTTTTGGATTATGGAAGTAAGACTCCAAGTACTGTTTTTCTCTTTGATGCTGCACATTGGATTGTTCCAGACGCAAACTCCCTTATGCAATTGATGATGTTGAAGTTTAACTGTGAGAATAAACTTGTCAAGTCTCTTCCTGGTATTACGTGATGCATCAAGCCAAACATAATTGATAGGAGACGTCTCCTGAATGTCAAGAAAAGGGTTCTAGGAGGGCGATTTTGTGAGGTCAGATAAGGCCAAAACTTCGCCTCCTTTGATGACAGCGGAGGACGCGATCGGGAAGTACCTCGGTGAAGAGAACAATGAGGGGGATGTTGGACATGCTGGCTTCTTTTCTGCTGCTGCAGTAAATATAAGGGTGTCTATTGGCCTGCCGCCTATTTTTACAGATAAGAATGGACCTAATCTAAAGGCACACACACTTTCACTCTCACTCGTCTGTTGATAAACCTCTCTTTCTTCTTTCCCGAACACTCCTTTCCACCACTATGTCTATGAGGGCTTTTGATTTCGCCCAAATTCCAGAGCAGAGAAATTAAATTGAAGCCATAGAGAGTGCATTGACTAGTGCAGCAGCAATTGGAAATCAACGGCATAAAATTGAACAGTATCGCCATATTCTCTCCACCATCTCGTCTTGGCTTCACTCCAGATCCATATATCAACTATGGGAAGATGGTGTCTTTGCTTGGGTATGTATTTTCCAATTCCCTATTCCCCCTTTTTTACATCAAACCCTAATTTATGATCATAACATTGGATTTTCATTCCCATTAATGTTCGTTCTTTGACATTTACTTGCTTTTAGTATCGCTGTTCTTAATACTGTCCTGTTGTTGTCCTTGTTGTATTAATTTGTCTTTGTGAAATTTGATAAATTTTGGTAAGTTATTGTTTAGACTTGTACATTTAAGTTCGAGGTTGAAATATGATTCTTGGCGTAATGTTGAGGTAGTTATATCCGTCCAGCCAAATAGTATTAGTAATACAATTGTTTTGACTTTTTTTTATTATTAGATATCTTCACTGATGCGGAGAGGTTGTTCAAAGACAATCATTCTTGTACCATAAAGACTACGCAGTGATTTGCGTAATTATGGATGAGAAACATGTTATCAACTTGAAATTATTGTGTTATTTTAATTATCGTCTGTGTTATGCTTGTGAGGTTTTATCAACTGTAAAAATTAGAGTTTCTTGGTTATGTTAGCATGCTGGTGGACTAGTCTAACTTTGCATATATTCGAATCATGGTCTATTGAACTAGCAAGTTACATAGCCTTCCATGAACACGCGACTTGCTCAATGTGACACTATGTCACGGTTGAGCTTAACACGTGCTGAAACGAAATAACCCACCAATTTATCAAGGGAAATTCTAAGATGTATAAAAGTAATGTTTTATTGATTTTAAGACACTTAGGAAAAATTGACAAAAATAGCCAAAATGGAACAAAACGTAAGGCTATAATCCACGTACTTTGGCAAAAAATGGCAAAGGAGCAAAAAAGACTAAATTTTTTAGAAAAGCTCCTGGGGTCATTTTATGAGTTTTGGAAAATAATTAGAGCTTAAAACCTGTGGAATGTTCTTAAAATTAACGAAAAACACGCAATTTGCTCGATGTGACACCATGTCATAGTTGAGCTTAAAACATGCTTAAATGAAATAACCCGCGCCTTAAATTCATCAAGGGAAGTTCTAAGATGTATAAAGGTAATGTTTCATGGATTTTAAGACACTTTGTAAAAAGTGAAATAATTAGCCAAAATTGAACAAAACCGAAGGCTATAATCCACGCATTTTGGCAAAAAATGGCACAGGAGCAAAAAACACTAAATTTTTTGTGGTAGCTTTTAGCGGCCATGTTATGAGTTTTGGGAAAATATTAGAGCTTAGAACCCAAGTTATGCTCTCGAAAATAACGAAAAACACGCGATTTGCTCAATGTGACACCATGTCGAGGTTGAGCTTAGCACATTTTGAAACGAAATAATCCGCTCCTTGAATGCATTAAGGGAAGTTCTAAGATGTATAACGGTAATGTTTTATTGATTTTAAGACACTTTGGAAAAACTGACAAAAAAAAACCAAAATTGAACAAAATGTAAAGCTATAATCCACGTATTTTGGAAAAAAATGGCACAGGAGCAAAAAAGACTAAATTTTTGAAGTACCTCCAGGGGGTAATGTTATGAGTTTTGGGAAAATATTAGAGCTTAAATCCTATGGAATGCTCTCGAAATCAGCGAAAAACACGCGTTTTGCTCGATGTGACACAATGTCACAAACTCACAGTTGAGCTTAAAACATGTTGAAACGCAATATCCCACCCCTAAAATTCATTAAGGGAAGTTCTAAGATGTATAAAGGTAATGTTTTATTGATGTTAAGACACTTTGGAGAAAGTGACAAAAATAGCCAAAATCGAGCAAAACCGAAGCCTATAATCCACGTATTTTGGCTAAAAATGGCACAGGTTCAAAAAATACTAAATTTTTTTTGTAAAAGCTCTTGGGTATCATGTTTTGAGTTTTGGGAAAATATAAGAGCTTAAAAACTTTGGAATGCTCTCGAAATCAGCAAACTTTACGCGATTTGCTCGATATGGCACAGTTGAGCTTATAACATGCTTAAACGAAATAATCTTCCCCTTAAATTCATCAAAGGAAGTTCTAAGATGTATAAAGGTAATGTTTTACGGATTTTAAGACACTTTGTCAAAACGTGACAAAAATAGCCAAAATTGAATAAAACCGAAAGCTATAAACCACGGATTTTGGCAAAAAATGGCACAGGAGCAAAAAAGAGTAAATTTCTTGTAGTAGCTCCCGGGCTTCATGTTATGAGTTTTTGGAAACTATTAGAGCTTAAATCCCATGATATGCTCTCGAAATCAGCGAAAAGCACACGATTTGCTCGATGTGACACAATGTCAGCTTAAAACATGCTAAAATGAAATAATCCGCCTCTTAAATTCATCAAGGGAAGTTCTAAGATGTATAAAGGTAATGTTTTATTAAATATTAAGACTCTTTTTAAAAAGTGACAAAAATAGCCAAAATTGAACAAAACCGAAGGCTATAAATCCACGTATTTTGGCTAAAAATGGCACAGGAGCAAAGAACACTAAATTTTTTGTAAAAGGTCCTGGATGTCATGTTTTGAGTTTTGGGAAAATATAGGAGCTTAAAACCATTGGAATGCTCTCGAAATCAGCGAAAGTTACACGATTTGCTCGATATGTCACAGTTGAGCTTAAAACATGCTTAAACGAAATAACCTTCCCCTTTAATTCATCAAAGGAAGTTCTAAGATGTACTCCCTCCATTCATATCCAAGCAACCTGTTTTTTCCGGTTGGTTCTGAGACCATATTGTAAACCACATACTTCATAGTGCAATGCAATCTCCCAATACCATTCAGTTTTATGGCAGCTGTTTATATTATCTGGTCTTAAAAGTTAAAATGGTTCCTGGTATGGCCTCTCAACCATCCTTCAACAACAGGAAGGAAGGTTGGATGTGAAAGGAGGGAGTATAAAGGTAATGTTTTATGGATTTTAAGACAATTTGTAAAAAGTGACAAAAATAGCCCAAATTG
The DNA here is from genome assembly GCA_038382645.1 of Spergularia azorica. Lineage (NCBI taxonomy): Eukaryota > Viridiplantae > Streptophyta > Magnoliopsida > Caryophyllales > Caryophyllaceae > Spergularia > Spergularia azorica. The sequence continues at coordinate 3,235,434 of JBBYHQ010000002.1, forward strand.
AATAAAACCGAAGGATATAATCCACGGATTTGGCAAAAAATGGCATGGGAACAAAAAAGACTAAATTTTTTTGTAGTAGCTCCTAGGGTCATGTTATGAATTTTGGGAAAATATAAGAGCTTAAATCCTATGGAATGCTCCGAAATCAGCGAAAAACACGCGTTTTGCTTGATGTGACACAATGTCACAGTTGAGCTTAAAACGTGTTGAAACGCAATAACCTGCCCCTATTATTCATTAAGGGAAGTTCTAAGATGTATAAAGGTAATGTTTTATTGATATTACGACACTTTGGAGAAAGTGATAAAAATAGCCAAAATTCAAAAAAAAATTGAAGGGTATAAGCCATGTATTTTGGCAACAAAATGGCATAGGAGCAAAAAATACTAATTTTTTTTAAAAGATTCTAGGGTCATGTTATAAAGTTTGCAAAAATATTGGAGCTTAAAACCTATGGAATATTCTCAAAATAAGCTAAAAACCCACAATTTGCTCGATGTGACACCATGTCACAATTGAGCTTAAAACATGCTTAAAGCAAATAACCCGCGCCTTAAATTCATCAAGGGAAGTTCTAAGACGTATAAAGGTAATGTTCATGGATTTTAAGACACTTTGTAAAAAGTGACAAAATTCGCCAAAATTGAACAAAATCGTAGAGTATAATCCACGTATTTTGGCAAAAAATGGCACAGGAGCAATAAAGACTAAATACTAAATTTTTTGTAGTAGCTCCCGGGCGTCATGTTATGAGTTTTAGGAAAATATTCGAGCTTAGAACCCATGGTGTGCTCTCGAAATCACCGAAAAACACGCGATGTGCTCCATGTGACACCATGTCACGGTTGAGCTTAAAACATGCTGAAACGAAATAACCTTCCCCTTAAATTCATCAAGGGAAGTTCTGAGATGTATAAAGATAATGTTTTATTGCTTTTAAGACACTTTGGAAAAGGTGACAAAAATAGCTAAAATTGAACAAAACCGAAGGCTAGATTCCACGTATTTTGGCAAAGAATGGCACAGGAGCAAAAAAGACTAATTTTTTTGTAGTAGTTCTTGGGTGTCATGTTATAAATTTTAGGCAAATATTAGAGCTTAAAAACCATGGTATGCTATCGAAATCAACGAAAAACATGTGATTTGCTCGATGTAACACCATGTCACATTTGAGCTTAAAACATGCTGAAACGAAATAACCCGCCCCTTAAATTCATCAAAGGAAGTTCTAAGATGTATAAAGGTAATGTTTCGTGGATTTTAAGACACTTTGTAAAAAGTGACAAAATTAGCCACAATTGAACAAAACCAACGGCTATAATCCACGTATTTTAGCAAAAAATGGCACAGGTCTAAAAAAGACTAAATTTTTTGTAGTAGCTCCGGGGCGTCATGTTACGAATCTTTGGGAAAATATTAGAGCTTAAAACCCATGATATGCTCTCGAAATCAGCGGAAAGCACCCGATTTGCTCGATGAGGCACCATGTCACAGTTGAGCTTAAAACATGTTGAAATGAAATAATTCGCCCCTTAAATTCATCAAGGAAAGTTCTAAGGTGTATAAAGGTAATGTTTTATTGATATTAAGACACTTTTTAAAAAGTGACAAAAATAGCAAAAATTGAACAAAACCGAAGGCTATAATCCACGTATTTTAGCTAAAAATGGCACAGGAGCAAAAAAGACTAATTTCTTTTTTGTAAAAGCTCCTCGGTGTCATGTTTTGAGTTTTGGGGAAATATAAGAGCTTAAAACCTTTGGTATGCTCCCGAAATCAGCGAAAGTTATGCGATTTGCTCGATATGGCATAGTTGAGCTTAAAACATGCTTAAACGAAATAACCTTCCCCTTAAATTCTTCAAAGGAAGTTCTAAGATGTATAAAGGTAATGTTTTATGGATTTTAAGACACTTTGTAAACGTGACAAAAATAACCAAAATTGAATAAAACGAAGGCTTTAATCCACGGATTTTGGCAAAAAATGGCACATGAGCAAAAAAGAGTAAATTTATTGTAGTAGCTCCCGGGCTTCATGTTATGAGTTTTGGGAAACTATCAGAGCTTAAATCCCATGATGTGCTCTCGAAATCAGCGAAAAACACGCGATTTGCTCTATGTGACACAATGTCACAGTTCAGCTTAAAACATGTTGAAATGAAATAATCCGCCTCTTAAATTCATCAAGGGAAGTTCTAAGATGTATAAAGGTAATGTTTTATTAATATTAAGACTCTTTTTGAAAAGTGACAAAAATAGCTAAAATTGAACAAAACCGAAGGCTATAATCTACGTATTTTGGCTAAAAATGGCACAAGAGCAAAAAATACTAATTTTTTTTAAAAGCTCCTGGGGGTCATGTTATGAAGTTTGGAAAAATATTAGAGCTTAAAACCTATGGAATGTTCTCAAAATCAGCGAAAATCACACAATTTGCTCGATGTGACACCATGTCACAATTGAGCTTAAAATATGCTTAAAGGAAATAACCCGCGCCTTAAATTCATCAAGGGAAGTTCTAAGATGTATAAAGGTAATGTTTCATGGATTTTAAGACACTTTGTAAAAAGTGACAAAATTTGCCAAAATTGAACAAAATCGAAGGTTATAATCCACGTATTTTGGCAAATAATGGCACGGGAGCAAAAAAGACTAAATTTTTTGTAGTAGGTCCTGGGGGTCATGTGATGAGTTTTAGGCAAATATTAGAGCTTAAAAACCATGGTATGCTCTCGAAATCAGCGAAAAACACGTGATTTGCTCGATGTGACAGCATGTCACATTTGAGCTTAAAACATGCAGAAACGAAATACCCCGCCCCTTAAATTCATCAAGGGAAGTTCTAAGATGCTACTGAAAGTGCTTTGAACATTTGACTGGGTTTGCTTTGACATTGACTAGAGTTAGCTTTCGTTTGCAACCATTTTCTCTGCTATTTCTATCGTTCGTAGTCACTCTGGTAGCCGTGCAGAAAATGGTGTACGACCATTACTTCTTTCTCTCTTAGATTTAGAACTAAAATTAATAAATAGAAGTCACTCTAATTTTGTCTGGTGAGATGTTCTTGTATGAGACATTTTGTTAAAAGCTCTGATTTTGAATTTGGTGTAATATAAAGGATGCAGAGCTGTAAGGTTTGTATTTCGATGGTAATTTTTAGTTTTTGGCAGTAATTTGATGGCATTCTCTTTGGCTTATGACGTGTGTTTCATAAAGCTGGTCAGAGGTTTAAGTTTATGACTTTGCTTTACTTTTCTTAAACATGTTCAATCTTACTTCAACTTGTTTGAAAGAAACAATGCATGTCAATTATGTAATAGGCTTGTGAGAATTTAGGGAAGTGGAAACACTTGGTTAACTGAAAGCTTATTTGGTTTCATCATTCATGGAAAGTTTTGTACCTGGCTAAACGATTAATTTCTGCTCCATTCTCCAGGTTTTAGTCTCTTCTCTTCTGAAGGCCTACAAATGGCGTTGATCTAGAATTGTTAATCTTTTGACTTTCTTGCTGGTTGTACCGTGCTCTATACAACTTCAATTGGATTCATCTCTTCTTCACCGGCCTCAATATTTCCACTGGTACGTATGTCCACTTGAGTATTAGTACTCCACTAGTGTATTTGGATGGAAATTAGTACGTCTTTCATTTGTTGGAGATACTTAATCTATCATCAGTCTTTGTGTTACCTCAACTATCATCTCTTGCTCTTTCTTTCCTACTAATCTATCCAGTTCCACTTATGTTGTTGGGGTGGATGCATCCTTTGCTTTACTGGTTGTGTTTACACTTGATGTATGTTGTGTATGAAGTTTATTTTGTTTTTGAAATCGATATGTTTGAACCAGTTCCAATGTTGATATCTTTGTTTAACTGGGGCCTTAGGCTGTTTTCTTCGTCCATTGGGTAACCTTTGTGTTAGTTGTGTTGTGTTTTATGGTAGTTTTAAGGGTTTTTGGTCAAACCACACCTATTAAAACTTAAATTTTGTCAGACCACACCTATTAAAAATTTTTTTGTCAAACAACACCTAATAAAATATTTTTCTTTGTTGGACTACACCTAATACTAACTCCGGCCATATTTCTGCCCAATACCCACCCAATGTCGTCCCTTACCCATCCAATGCCGCCCCTAGCCACCCACTACCACCACCACTGATTTTTTCCCCAAATCTGATTTTTTGCTTCAAAAAATTCCCCCCAAAATTCCCCCATATAATAAAAATAACAAATTTTACCATAAAAACCAAACTTTCAGATCTAACAACAAATTCAGGAAATACCCAGAAAACAAAATAAAGAAAACTTACAAAAGATTGGTTCTTTTTTTGTCAAAATGACGACAGACAACCCTCTCTACTTTAGAGTATCCTACAAGATAACTAAAAAATGAAAGGAGGGAAGTAGAGAGGGGTGTGATTTAGAAGGGGGTTTTTTATGGGAAGATGAAAGATGGGATTTTGTTATTTGAAAAAGAGGGGAAAATTGTATGGAAATTTGGAGGGATTTTTATGGGGTTGCGGGAAACAGGGGATGATGTGAGAGAATGAGGGATGGTGTGGTGATGGTGATAAATAAATTTGCAATGATGATGGTAAAAACCAAAACCAACAAAGAAAAAGATTTTATTAGGTGTTGTTTGACAAAAAAAATTATAATAGGTGTGGTTTGACAAATTTTTAGTTTTAATAGGTGTGGTCAGACAAAAAACCCTAGTTTTAATTTAACCCTGAATTTGTCTATGCCTCTAAATGTTCCTGCAAGCTGCCGTTGGCTGATTATAATAACAAGTGTGTTATGGGAAACTGCAAAAGATTCAGGACTGATGTTATCCTTATATGGAATATTGTATTTATCAGACTGTGTACCAACTTTCTCCCAACCTGGAGTTCGCATAGATTACTCTATAAGCTTCTACACTCACTAATATGTCTAGTATCATGAGTTTTATGATAGGGCATTACAACATGGTTATTATCAGTTTGCTAATCTGAGTATTGTGACGCGGAATTATGAAGGTGGCTATTTTTTGTATGGATTATCGAACGAGAAAATGTGATGTCTTCGAGGGGAGGCTACCCCCTCCTTTAATTTGTTCAGTCTCCTTGGTTCTCTTTGCATTCAGATGGGAGCATTGCATATCATTGTTGCTCGCATTGTGTATACACTGTGGGAGAGATGTGCTCGATGTGTAATAATACTAGTGATCCTTTTGATCTGTGAATGCGCTTCCATCTTTATGGCGAAGCTCATCTTTTATTACAACACTTTGTATAGTAGTTGTATCAATTTGTATATCAACAGTTAAGAAGTTCTTGGTTTCGAAATCTTTGCAAGTTTATTTATGTTTTCTGTTTTGACTTTTGAACTAGTAATGTGCAACACCTTGCTATATGATAGATGCTCCCTTATTAGTGTCAATCATGTACACAATTTCGCTACTATGTAACATAATACCTTGATGAATAATGCGGGTTTGATTAAGGCAATAAGGGCCATGTATTAGGCGTTCAGGCCAAGTTATGAAAACAAAGTTTGTTTTCAGGTGATGCGTAAAGTTGAAGCGTAAAGAGGTATGACGGTATGAATTGAAGACAGTCTGGACGAGCATAAATGGAAGATTTACTTAATCTAGGGCTCTCTCGGTAAGTAAATAAATCGAAATATTTTCTGAACTATTCTTGGTAAATACCATATGAGACCGTCTCACGGTAGAATTTGTGATCGCGGACTAATTCTACGGTAGAATTTGTGATCTCGAAAACTAAAGTAATATTCCCTAACACGAGAACTTTATTATAATTAGCATATATACCTACTCAAATACCACACCTTCCACTCCATCAAATCCTTATTATTTGCAGCTTTCTGCACAATGCAAATTATGTGCCTCAGCTTGATTATCCTACAGTTTATATATCTGATACTGCATGTTGGCTTGTTTCAGACGCAAACAAAATTGCGCATATGATGATGTACAAGTTTGACAGTGAGGATATAATCGTCAAGCCTCTTCCTAGCGTTCAGCCATACGAAACGCGTCTATATGCCCATAAAAGACGTCTTCTGAATGTGGATGACACCTTATTTTATATCGAGTATTTTCATAACATTGTCAAGTTGTGGACTTTAGAAGACCTTACTACTTCTATTTGGAAACGGAGCAACAAGATTAACCTTCCTACAGTATTCAGTCGTCATCTAACTACGCCCATCTGTTATGGACAACTAGATGTATTAGATATCCAAGATGATGAGTTGCTTTTGAAGTGGCCCAACCAAGGAATGTTTTGGTATAACTTACGGTCAAAGACTGTCCGAAAAATTAAGATTGGTTCTTCAATAATAGATTCAATGTTAGGGGTTGATTCTTCAATAACAGATTCAATGTTAGGGTCGAGGGTTAATGGGTTGTCATGTTTAAAAACTCTTGTTTCCCCTAAACAGATTGTTATGTAGAATACCTATGGCAAAAAGGTTAAAGGCATACTTCGTACACCGTAGTTACGTAATCGTTTTTTTTTTTTCCCTTCGAAAGAGATGTATTCTTTGGTTTTTGAGCGTTCTTTATTGAACTTTTACATATCATTTTTCTATTAATATCTATTCTATTTGCGCAGTTACACTTTTGTTATAGATCGTAAGTCTCCTCTTGAGCATGATATAGAATCGAATAAATCACCACTAGTGATACAATAACAGATTCAATTTCAACAATCCAACACATAAATAACATAAACTAGAAAAGTAGGGTTGAAGTATGAAGGAAATATGAGAATTAGTTGCGGGACGAGTAAATGGGGCTGAGAATTGACACAACTTGTGCAACTCATTCAATCCATCAACCAGCTCTCGTTTGTCGAAGACGTAACTCGTATGCCTTATGACCATATATGATATATGAACAGAATCTCAACTCGTATAATGGAAGATTTAGACACAACAACAAAGACTTAGTCCAAAATGCAAGAAAAATCGAGAAATCAGAATTTTGGAAGAAAAAAAGAATTGCTTCTTGATACGTGAAAAGTTTAAAAGGTTACATGATTATAAAGAAATGTGCATCTTACAGAGCTTTACATAATACATCCTGAGTCTCCATCATGAGATCAGGCAAATATACAAGTTTGAGATACATTCGTAACCCTTTTAAGCTTCACAACAGGGTCGGCGAGAATCTCAAAACAATGAGAATCAATACAGAGGTCATGCCACCTGATTGTTCAAGGGCATTAGGGCAGGGTACAGCACCAGGTCCCTAGAAACTCAGACCACCCAAAACCATGAAACAATCGAACCAGCAGCCAGGCCAAAAGTTAAGAACAAGACAACTAATGTCCCTGCTTTCTCTGCGTGGTGAAGTTGTACGGTTTTGGGGGCCAGGATGAACAAAACGCTTGTGAAGTAGCCGTTAGTCAGTCCCAACAGGCAAGTCAACAACATCACAGGAATCTCAGATCGGAAGATTTGAGGGCCATGCAAGCATCCCAAATATAGAGGATAAAACAGCAGTCTCGCAAAACTGCCAATGATGGAAACATTTGCATTCTCCAGAAGATAAATGGAAGTAAAACACTTACCAACTAGATCAAAAACGTTGTAGCTGGTAATAAGGAGAATGGGATACCAATCCCTTAGAACTGCAGAATGTACATCTTCAGTGATGAAGCCAGGAAATATTGATAGAGTCACGACATATATAACCACTATCCCGGCTCCATACCATTTGATTCTTCCCACAATTTCCCGAATAGGACCAGATAAAGGATTTTCTTCTTGTTTTTCGTCACTTACTGCTACTATCTTGAGCCCATTATAATACTTCATGACAGGAAGCCTATGCGCAAAGTTGAACATGACAAGACATACAATCATAAGCACAATGCCAACTATGAAGTATAAGATCGCACTAGCCCTCAAACCATGGACATCTTGGGAATATACTGCTTTGGTAAAGACCCTTAGGAAAGATACGAGAACACCTGCAGTACAATACAAATGTAACTTTGAGGCATGGCAAACACATTTAAAAGAAACAGGACATTATACTGGGTGCAAATCGCCTTTGCCAAATCATCCCAATGCTCTTAGACCATTTGTAATGCAAGATCAGACTCCGCCTCTAACTTTCTACCTAAAGACAACTTCACGGGTACTCTCAGAGTCCCACACTCCCCCAAAAAACTAATCAATTTGGTCACTCTTAACAGTTCAAAGGTATAATCCCTAATACCTTCAGTGCTTCCCTTCCTCACCTTCTAACAATTGGTCAATTGCTAAATCAAAACATCCAGCCACTTAAATAACACGAGCAAAAATCCTGGATCAAATATCATTGGCCAGTCCTACATAAATAGAAAGGTTCTCGGTACCACACTATTTCTTACCAAGACGGGCTAAGCCTCAAATTATAGATATTAGCTCCAAACCTCATCATACATTAAAGAGAAACTCAGTACTGAATCAACTTCATGATTGTAAGCAGATAGAAGTAAAACCATTTCAGAAAAGCTGTAATTAAAGAAACTCAATAGTATGAAATCATTAATGCAAAATGCAACTACATAACAAGTATATTCAGCTTGTAGAAAAAAATGTATTCAGCTTAATTACGTGGCTTCTGACTCTTGTTCCTCAACAATTGTCCTACAAGAGCATTTATCGATTCCAGATAGATGGACTGTGCTTTAAAGATCAGCAAGCACAAACCAGAATTTCTTCAAGTTTATGAAGCCATCCTGTTTCACCCTTGTGCACCCAAGCAATCAGCATTATGTATCGACGACAACAAAACTCACATATTGTTCTCAACCAGTGGAGAGAATTCAACGAGACATGTGAAGAGAAATAAATGAATGCAAGCAAGATTGATCAGGACCTACATACAATTTCACCACCCTAAGCATCAAATTTCTCAAACCATCAAAATTTACCACAGCGACAGCGACAAATATTCCAAAGACCCAAACCTTTTGCTTTCGAATCAATCCCAAACCCATCCAAACTAAACAATGAAGAACCGTAACTCAGATAGATTGATCACCGCACTCCCAAACAAACCGAGCAAAATGGAACCCAAATGCCCAATCAATGCCCACAAAGGAATTACTCATGCGCCCATTTTCAATCACTTAATCAAGGGTTCTAGTGATAACTGAGACATTGAGATTTGACATTCGAATCCCCCTCTCAAGTGATCAAAATCTAGCCAACACCTTTAACCACACTCAGCTACAAACAATCCTAGCCTAATCCAACTTCAAACTACAGATCATCTCAACCCAAATTTCGGAACTTTCAATCCTAAAACCAGTGCACAATTTGTAAAACTACAATCCCAAATAGCACAATTCAACAAACAATCCCAATTTCGAAGCCACATTTCAGAGCTAACAATTGCTAAAAAGCTCTAGCTATATTCAACTTCACCTTACAGACAATCCCAACTCAAAAGTTCGCAACTTTCATCCTAAAACCAATTCGCAATTAGTAAAACTACAACCCCAATAGCTCAATCCAACAAAAGTTCTGAATTTTCATCCTAAAGCCAATGCACAATTACTAAAACTACAACCCCAAATACCTCAATCCAACAAAACAACCCCAAACTACAACTCGATCCTAAAACCAATTGGCAATAACCGCAAACCCACGTCGATAAAACCACAAAAAGCCAAATAATCAGTCAACTAAAAAGTCAAAGGAGAGAGAAAAAACACAAAAACCAAACAAAAATGCAGACCTGAAGCAGCAGTGCCGGCGACAGTAGCTTGCATATAACGCTCCGGCAACTCTCCGGCAGACCCAATAAGTGTCCCCTGAACAAGCGCATCAGCAACTCCGGCCAAACAAACCGCCGCAACGGTAACATAAAACGCACCGTACAGCCCACTTTCTCCCTTAACATAGAAAACATCCATGGCGGGGACCACAAGCAAGCTCACGACAAACAGACCCAACCCCAAGTTGATCCGTACATACGCGCCCGACTTTTTTGGCGCGAAGATGATGACTAGGAGAGAGATTAGCCCGGTCAACATGTAGGCGACGGAGAAGATTCGGTCAACGCTTTGGGAAGGGTAGAGGTAGGCGAAGTAATCGACGGCGGTTATGTAGGCGTTCCATGGGAGGAGGTAACCTGCTCCGAGAGTGAAGTGTATTATATACGCTAAGTGGAATTTGTCTTCCGGGATCTTTTTGTGGTGGTTGGTGGTGGTTGTTGGGAGGAGAGTTACGGTGGTTTCGTCGGCGGCGGTGGTTTCCGTTACCCCCATTATTTTTTTTTACGGTGGAGAGAGAAAATGAAGTAATTGTTTGAATGATGGGCTTCTTCTTGTTGTTGTTGTTTTGGATTGGTGGTATTTGGAAGTCCACTCGGATACGGTAGCGTAAAGAAGAAGGATTTTTGAGTTTTTATGACACTACCTAATAATACGCCAATAGGCTAATAGTAATATAATACTCATGGAATAAATTTATTAATTTTTTAAAAGACGGTTTCGATTTTTATAACGGTTTTTTTTAAGACTCGATTAAGAATGAGCTGTGGGAAAAGTCAAGTTGCTAGTTTTATCATCAACGAAAGGATTTTCCGGTGCACTTTAGACATGTACCGAATAAATGAATGTACTAGGGTGGAAATACGACATTGAGTTGATATATCTAGAACGAGATCCTGCTTATAACAAAACGAAGGGAGATCGGATATATACATGCTTAGCACTAAAACAAAAGAAGTGTAAATTGGGGCCATTTACATTAGTCTATATCTATGTTGGCACTCCAAACTCCCCAAAGTGGAGGCTTCTCGCACGCATTTGATCATAGACAGTTATCAAGCAAGTGTGTTACACAGTTTACTGTTACAGTGCTACCCACTAGAGCTATAAATTTGGTGCGGTGATCCAACTTCCCAAATCAGAAAGACAGTAAATACGATTCGAGAGCAAGTTTTCAAATTGGGAACCAAGAACTTGCATGATACTTGCTCTCTGCCGTATTTAATTGCAGTGCAATCATGCAAACAAGTGGAGGAATCGCAAGGTTCAAGTCCATAGTTGATCACTTTCTAGACAAGAGACGGTTTTTAACGCTCCTAAGTTTGATTTTTACACCCTCCTTTAGCTTCTAAGCTATATATATACTCAAGCCTCGAGGGGAGAGTGTAAAAATGAAAGCGTTAACTTTGCCCCGGTGTAATACCAGATTAACAAAAGGATGTTTAGATCGAAGGCAGATGATAAAAAAATACATTACCAATCAGCGAAATTGATTTCCTTCTACTAATCCATGTTTCAATTAATATTAAGGGCAAAACATGCTTCAAAATCAGATAAAGTGAAAGGATTTCTACAAACTTTTCTCGCTTTGGCAGAAGTACAAAGGCAGAGTTTACATTACCCGCAGAAAACAGAGCGCAATCCAGCTTGACTCTTTAGGCTCCTGGTTTTGTGACCAAACCCGTCTCGACTCTTTTGATTTCAAAGATGAGCATCCTCCACATCTTGAGGACAAACATTTCCGCTTCTTCGTCCAGGATTTGCTGAAGCAGATCCAGCATTTTCTCAGCCTTGACATGTTCTCGTAATTTATCAACTATGAACTCCACTAATGTGGTTTCTTCTTCTCCCAAGAACTCTGTGATTTTCTTGGAAATCCAGGGTCTCATTCTCTCGTGCAGGCGATTCTGAAAATGGGCAAATCAAAATAAATTTGTTTTGGGTTAGTATTATCCATGACAGAGCACACAAGTAAACAGCCAATCTCATTAAAGCTAAGCAACAACTATCCAGACACACTCCTAGCCTAGTTGGTCATTCATACTAGAACCACAATTTTTTTGCTGAGCTAAAATGATAGTAACACAACTGTTACCAGAAAAAGAAAAAGAAAATTACTTATCAAAACACAGCCACTTACCCCATCACATACAGTCCAGTTAATTTCATATGCGAACAAGTCCTCTTTGGTCTTTGGAATCATGTCAATCAATTGTTTTGCATCCAATATCCTAGGGGCTCGGGCATCATCAGCTTCACGGTCACGGTCACGATCCCGATGGCTTGACCTATCATGAGAACGTCGACTTCTTTCCTTTTCTACATCAGACTTGGCATCTTTTGAATTGACACGCCTCCCAGATTCAGCTGCTGCAGCCACTGCTTGCCCATCATTTGTGTGCGCAGCTTGAGATTCCTCTGTAGAGTAATCGATAGGGACCAAAGGCCTCATCTTCTTGTCATTATGTGCATCCTCGTCCTCTTCCTCATGGAAAACAGACGGCACAGCTGTTCGTTTCCCAGATCCTACTATACCAAATCCCAGCTTTTTAGTTGGGGCATTACCACTAGCCTTGACATCAGCTGCTGAATCAGATGTTACCATCGGCTCGTCAGTATTGCCGTTTTCTAAGATGCCATCACCTGTCACAACTAACAAGTCAAGAGAACACATTCAACATACGTGCCAAGATAGCTCACATGAGAAAGGACACTACACTAAACAAAGATAAGACTTACCAGCATGACTCACAGTAGCGGGATTGACAACATGGGCCTGGTCCACTTCCATATCATCTTTAGCCTCAGTAAGGACAGATTCTGACAAAATAGGTACCTCATCCCCATTGGCCTCTGGAACAACAGGAGGCTCCAATTCTCGTTCTTCTTCTTGCC
>JBBYHQ010000002.1:3248206-3274925 GCA_038382645.1 Spergularia azorica
GCTGGGGATTGGGTGCAGGTCTGGTCTTTTAAGCAACATCATCAGCTCTCCTTTGCTTTGCTCATACTAAGATAACATTAGGCAATGCTTTGGATTTGATAATTTAGTTGTAGATTTAGTTGGTGACCACTGTTTTGGTCATATTGAATATATTATTCAGAGTTATTCTGTTAAATATGCCCTAATTTTGTAAAGATTATATCTGATTATTCTTTTGTACATGGTTAATCAGTTGATTCAGTTCATTGTTTCAGACATAATAAATCAATTTTCACCATAAGTCTCTTGTGTTCTGTTGTTACTTTTGCCTTGTTATTGTGATTTCATAAATGTATCTTCCTAATATCTCCTAATACAGGATCTTGACACCATGCCTGCGTAGTACCTGCCAGTCATTAGGGACTGGAGCATCGAACTAGTAGAAATCGTTCAAAAACTACCAGAACACATACAGAATCCGCAAATGTTCATTTCAGACGCCATTGATATCATCTGCTTTGCATATTAATCCTGTGACTGTAAAGCAAGTTCATTAAAGATATACAGTACAGCACTGAGTCACCGTTGTATATGCCAGTATCATATTCATAGCAGTAGAGCTGAACTCCAAAGGCGAGTCCAGGTTGATCGAAAATGATCACAAGGGGACAAGATTATGAAACATATGAACATAGAGCACCTGGAAAGTATTGTGCAGAAATAAGGTTTGAGCCAATAGAACAATGATCAGCATCATCATTGTTAGGATTGAGCTGCACTGTCCACAGCTTTAGCATAGACAAAGTGATTCAAGACGAGTATACAACGGTACACCCTAATGTAGACTGCATTCAGGAATTAGGCTAGGCCAAAAAAAAAAAACACAAAATTAAGAAAAATCGATTAATCTGAATCTGATATTGTTGGATTGAAATACTTTCAAATGAAGTGATAACCGCATATATAAAGAACTAGTTTAAACCCGAGGATCAAGGTTGGCATAGTGGTTAGGAACTTAACCTGTCAGGGGGTTGTCGCGGGTTCAAATCCTCATATCCCCACCCCCGCAGCAAAAAAAAAGAACTAGTTTAAACCCGGCATGAAATAGCTTCATAAACACATTTCGAGTCTGCAAGATTGATTGACAAGGGTTGATGAAACTATCTTCCGAGTAAAATTCTCATTTCAGAAACAATTTTCTGATGTTTCAACCCAATTGTTCAGCTACACTAGTCCAAGCTCTGAAATAGAGAGCTGATAATAGAGATTACAAAACATAGAAAATAGAGCTCTGTACATCAACTGTACACCAATATACCCGAACTGTCTAAAACTATTGGGTAGAAACCACAATGTTAGATCTTTCCTAAAAGAGTATGTACAAGACCCCATCAGAGAGAGATAGAAGCGTCCTCCGGCTTTCCTTGCAACATATCAGCGATATCCTAAATCCTTCAAATGCTGCAGAGCATAGCCAGGCATATGAGTTTCAGCATAAATTTTCCATCACCACAAACATATAACCATTATATTCATGTATCCGACACTCTTCTATAGAAAAGAACATAAGCAGCTGATGTCTTCACGTCTTCCTCTCTGATCGCTTCAACAAGACTATCATTGAACTCATACCACCTTGAACCATGCTGCAAAAGTATAGAAGCCAAAACTTCATAAGCAAGCTTAGCAATGGTAACCATAACAGCTGTATAGCCACATAAGGTTCACAATTCTGATACAAATAATATTAAAGAGATTCAGTTAATCTTTATCCATCTACAAATACCCACTTAAGCAAAAGCAATCCATGCTCTCATGTGTAGGGATTTAAAACCAACAGAGTGATGTGACATAGGATTAAGTGATTAACTCACTATGCTTCATTTGTCAGCCAAGATCTAGCGAAATAATTATTATAACTCAATACTCATGTTCATCGCGACATGAAGGCATTCAGAGTGAAACCACAGATTTGAAAGCGCCCTAAGAGAGGAACTTAATTTAACTTAGCCAGTGTAAAGATGTGCATGAAAAGAGCAGCACTTACATACGCCAGAGCTGTATAATGACCACCACCCAAACCGCCATAGTGGTTACTAACTGCATATAACCTATAACAATCCAAATGTTTGCTATTCTTATGCGCAAGGAAGCCAGTCAAATCAAGTTTGTCAATGGGGAAATCAACATATGTCTCAAGCTTGTTCTTCCAAAAACGGCTGTAGGAGAATCTCTTCAGGTGAATCACCAAGATATCAGGCAATCTCCAAAGATCTAATTTTTTGCTTGCCTGCTGGTGCTGCTTACAGGATGGACAGTACCTTGAACAAGATGCATAAGAGTAATTTAGTATCGTTGCCAATTTAAGAACATTATTAGAAACCAAACATGCTGCCTAACAATTGTAATTAACGGTAAAAATCTATAGCATAATAAGGAAGCCAATCTAAAGTAACCCTCACACTTTGAGTAAGCAAAACAATAGGCCTGTAATAACTGAGCTATCATGTCACAGTTTTCAATTGAGGACACTTAGGATGCATCTGGAACATCATAATTAGGCATTTATGTGCAAGTATACAGCAGTGTCCAGTTCGCCGCACAAGGAATTATAACACAAAACTTGTGCACGAAACCAAATTATCTTTCCCATCAATACGTAGCAGATTTTTAGGGGCCGTTTGTTTACATGGAAACAGGAAAGGGAAAGGGAGTCATAAACCTTGATTCCCTTCGATGATGTTTGGTAGAGTTTTTTTGTCATTCCCTTACCCCACTTTCCTTGTTTTCATTACCCCAAATCCCTCAACTCTCATTCCCTCATCCCCCCAAGGTTTTGGTGATTACCCCATATTGGGTTTTCAGCTCCCACCACACAAGTAGTCCTCCACCACCGCCACCCACCAGGGCCACCACCAACAATCAAGTGACCACCACACATGCACCCCCCATCTACCGAACACCACTAACCACCGCACGTTCCACCACCACCAACCCAAGGCACCACCGTCCACCGCACAGCTTACCTATGCAACCCCAACACCACCATCCACCACATATTCCTCCTTCAACCACGACGGCGGAGGGTATGGATTCGACGAATGACGAATTGGTCGGAGAATGGATTAAGGTAGCAGGTGGGGTCATGGGTTTGAGGTTATGGTGGTGTTGTGCAACAGTATCGGGGGTGTGGGAGTTTCTGGGTGCTAAATGAGAGAGAGGGGGGTTGTAAAGGGGGGTTGATTAATTTGTGCCAAGCAAACACATGGAGGAATCTAGAGGGTTTTCATTACTTTCCCTTTCTTTCGCTTACTTGATTCCTTTCCCTTTCCCCTCTCCGAACCAAACGCCCCCTTAGTTGACATGACTCAAAACCACGATTAAACTGAGATTGTCTATTTAAACTGGGGTCTTCTCCTTCTCCTAACCCATTAATAGAAGTGGAAGCAATGCAAGAAGGGAAATGACTAAGCTTGGCTAGTTACAGCAGTTGATCTGATTCAGCCCCATCTCTTTGTGCAATTCCTAGGGCTTTATCATAGTTCCATGCCTGCATTTGGAGTAGGATTGACCACGAGCATGCATTTCACTTTTGTATACTAACCTGGGTTGGGAACCATGATATCTTATGAAGCATGGACACTCTCCTTAGGCCTACGAGTCCGTGTCGTATCCATGTCCAACACCGATAGTCTCAGACACTCTCACTTCTTAGCATATAACCGTTATATAACCACTCTCACAAACCAGCATATAACCACTCTCACCGATAGTCTCAGACACTCCCACCGATAATCCCCAACCTGATAATTACAAACTTCTTCGAAAAAATGGAAAAGAGAGAGGGGCTACGAAACTAGTAACCAATAATCAATCCACATAACAAGAGTGCATATATATTTCTGATTTGTTTTACTGAAAATGTTGATTTCTATTTATTTTCTATATATCTACTCGTCTGTCATATCTACATCGTTATGAAGAATCATGTATCGGTATCTCGTGTCCGTGTCTGTGCTTCCTATTAATATATCTAGTTTCCCACAGCGATACCTCACATTGAGATTAATCAGCTCATTTCCAATCCAAAATTAATGTTTGTTAGCACCAACAATGTAAATTCTTTACAAAAAAAGGTAGAAGTAGCTCTAACCAGATTGCTGCAAGCACATACACTTGCTAACACTGCTGATCTTATCTAATGCACCTCCAGCACATTTTGATTCTTACCTACCGCACTCCCACCAAGTTTTGCATAATACTGTGTCGCATTCTTGAAACTACCTAATTACCATGTTCTTGGAGCTTTATAAATTATTAGAATGAAATGGGAGACTCCATATAGGCTAGTAGATTCTATGTCTCAGGAGAATTTGATCCCTTCCAGTTAACTATCAAGTTCTCGTATGAACAAACACTTCTCATAATCCAAAATAATTTCCATACACTAAATAGATTCAACCCCTGCTGCCAAACCAACTAGTAAACGGACCAGAAAAATATAGCGCAAAAAGTATTGACAAGCTTAAATACTAACCACATGTCTTCGGGCCCCAACGGCTCCTCCTTCAAGAAGCCTTCCAGGCATTGGTATAGGGAAACTGATTCTTGTGGCTTAAAAGTAAGATACTTGGGTTTCAAAACCTCAGGCAAGGAGCTGAGGTGAGAAGTATCATAACGCCTCATAGCATCTTCTGGCCAGCTAACAACAATGCATAGTTTTTCAGGACCACCAGTAAGATCAAGTGGTCTAGAAAGCTTTATGCTGCGACCCCTTAAATTACTTTGCTCATCAGTGAAGTGAAACCGAAAATCAGCGCCTACATGCAAGTCAGATCCCGCTTCATCGTCAGAGGTCAAAGAATTATCTGAACTTGACATGCTAGCCTCCATCTTAGCTAGTCCAGTATAGGAACATTCAATATTGTCAGACTCAGCTACATCCATATTCTGGAAAGGACGAAGCAATTTCAAATATTCATCACGAATCTGATATCCATTCACGAGATTAGAGATCCTTGCCACCAAAGGAATTCCAAACAAGTTCCAGCACGGTCTTTCCTTTCCATAGCCAAAACTCCTGAGATAGCACAAATGATGAGTACCAATGAATAATAACTCCAACACCATTCACAAAAGAATTGTTGAAAAAATCAGTCTCCAGTTTTTAAAAATTTCATTCAGTATGGAATCAGGTATAGCAAAAGGTGGTTAAACAGATAGTTCAAAGCTTCCCGTATCTTATCATTAAGTCATAGGGGCACGAGACAAAATGGAAGTAGAGCGAAATACTCCGAAGGCTTTTTAATCTTTGAAAAGGACTGAGAGCAGGTCCAAATGGCCAAATCATCAATTTGTACACATCTAAAGAACGAGACACAAACACAGACTCAGCATTGCCAACAACCAGCCACCAGGTATCTTCCGAGTGACTGACAGCAGCATGTTTGTTCAAATAAGAACATTGTACTAATTGCACAAAAAGTATATCACATAAAGGGACAAACCGTTGTCTCAGGAGTACTAGTAGAAGATACAAGCAGCCGCTCATCATACTTTAAAGTACTGACAGATAATTGGAAGACCCTCAGCGGATTAAGCCATCAATAGAAGAAATGATCAATAGCAACACTCAATTCCATACTCAGCATATTCTAACAACCGGTACTTCTAATCCAAAACTAACTCCAATTGTATATGGCCTAGACTGATTCCCAGTTATATATGTGAGGCCATAAATAGATATGCTGAAGAAACATTAAGCAGAAGAAGCAAACATGTAAAATAAAAGGAGAGAGAAGATTGAATGCAACCAATAATTAGAGTACACTGGTCTAAGTTCGACCAAAACCCATCAACTGATGAAAGTTTCATTCCCTTAGTAGGACAAAAAAAAATTATTTATGGATAAAAAAACCAAAGAACGAGAATAACGCATCCTCAAAGAGATCTAATCATAAATAATTCCAATTTCATAGCAGAACTATAATAGAGATTTCCCAAAAAGCCCAAGCAATTATGCATTAACAATGCTAAGTAAATCACCCTCCCAAAGCAGCAAGGAGCATGAAAATCTTAGTTTTTGATCCACCGTATCAAAAATCATAGAAAATTGTGATGAACGTGGATATAGGCAGACAATCGTGTCCGATGAATACAATAATAATGCTTTCTGGTCAACTCGTTAATATGTTGGTAATGTCCTGGAGTAGTGACCAATATCGAAAACCATACTCAAGAGATAGAGATAGCTAGAATAGACGCGAGAGTATTCTCCCAACATAGAACCCAAAAGGCCCCAAGATATCACCAACTGACAATTTCAATACACATTTATCTAATATATGCAAAATAGGATAACGCTAGAGTGCCCCATTACAAACAAACAATTAAAAAGAGGGAGGGCTGGGAATGGACAGAGAGTGAGGGAGGCCAGTTGGTCCAATATACCAATAATACCAGATCTACCAACACACACACACGGGCGCACACACGGATAAAGGTACAGCGATGCCTGTAAATTCAAATTGAGTAGAAAATAAAACTGACAACTAGGTGAAATTACACCTCATTTTTACGATTCAAAGAGGCAGGAATGGCTCACAAACAAGCAAAAGTCGACACATTTACACCGAACGACAGCACAAAATGAAATCATAGCATAGCCATTTCAATAAATAAGAAATAGACAAGTTTGCGGGCAAATCGGTTAGAGATCAGGAACAGAAAATGACTGAAAAGGCTACACACTGGAAAACATTTTGCAATCTCAATGACCTATCCCTGAATACAACAACAGAAGCAGATTGATAGAATATACCTTTCACACCGCTCATGCATGAAAACCACGAGTTGGCAACTACTGCTATCTTTTGGTAAACGGTAAGCAACAAGGCGAACATAATCCCGTATTAACTCCAGAGAATCAGATGGATCTTCAAGGAAACGGATGATGTAGTGATTATACACCTGCATATGGAAAAAAGGGTAACACTAGTAAATCATCTTTCATCCAAACCTCACCCTCAGCAGCACAGAAAATTATAAAAAGTTGCTTTCACAGTCCTGAGAGTCCGCAGCAGTAACTTTCAAGCTAAACTAGGCTACAGGCAAAATCAAAGCTAAGCTAGCTAGAAGATTAAATCCCCTACTACGTGCAAACACGCACTACGCACTAAGTCAACAACAGTTACAATAATTACCGAAGAAGGGATGGGAATGGGCTAAGTGGATCCGCACACTCAAGTTTAACTCTCTGTCCAGCTGTGAGGATCCCTATGAAGCTCATAAAGAAACTTATTTATTGTACTAGGAACTATAGCGTAATCATGACCCATTTGGTGACATCTTGCTTATCATGTCCAGACCATCTTGATATTCTCTTGCTCAAGTACTAGACCCAAAACCTTGACAATTTTCCGATATCAAACATGTAATACCCCAAAATGTCAATTAGATAACTGAAATTGGATTGAACTTACAAAGTTAAAAAGTAGAATTAAGCAAAATTGATGATGATGAAGATGATGATTAAAGTGAAGAGGTGCTGATCCAAGGAGTGAATTTAATAAAGCAATTTACAAAGGAAAAGGCAGAGAAATAAAAAGGCGAAAATATAAAATATAAGAAACTTCTTGGGTTTTGCTTTAAATTGACATCAACCTTTTTCTTTTCTTCTTTTCTTTCGTACTTTCTTTTAAGATTTAAGATAAATGTTTTTGGACCCAAAGTTCATATTATAAAAAGTAATAACAAAACAACCAAAATTCTGGTGTTACAAAACATGAAAAATATGAGGCGGAAGGCTACAGGCAGACTCAGACCACAATAAAAGCTTTTAATATGTCTATATAATACCCAAGGTCTCACATGCGTCATACAAAGTTACAAATCAAATCTATCACTACATCAAGAACTATAAAACGCAAAGGGCTAATCAGCTATTTTGATAAGCACCAGAATTATAAAAAAAACCAAAAGAACAATGAATGTTTGGCTCCATAAAAGAGCACGATCGAAGATAAGCAACAAAGATCACAGGACATATTAGTGAGGTAACACTGACACCAAACTTATGTCATACAACCAAAAATGAAGTGAATAAATTTGAAAGTTTGAAATTTTTCGTCATCAATACTCTTTACGCATGACTAAACATACCAATTTGCATATCAAGCACTATTCAACTAGCACCAATTGCGGAAAGAGGACCCCAGAACATGTGACAACATACCTCAGCCACCAAGAGGAATTCGTCATCCCTCATAGAACAAACTGTGGTTAAAGCTTGAACAAGATCCTCACACCTTCCACTCTTGGGTACAGTAACAGTTACTGGTGACAATGAACTGCTTCCATCACTACTGATAATAGTTACAGTCATGGTTCGCATTCTTGTTGTAGGTAAAGGAAGAGAAAGATACATAAACGGATCAAATGTGATAGACACGCTTTTACAAGATGGGCAAACAAGCGTCGATCGGTATTGACCCTAAAAGCAAGAAAACGCTTAGTTAACTTCCATTCAGATGTGCAAAAAGAAAAAAAGAAAAATGCAAAACGGGGTAAGGAGGTAAGGCGTCTTCTGGATCATCAACATATTATCTTTTCCCCAGAAGAGGAGAGTGAGGAGATCAAGGCTACAGTATGCATATGTGGTCATGATCTCAACTCCCAATTGAGGTGGTCACATTTCAAAGCAACAATTGTTGAGGAGTTGCAGGGTGGCACTTCAAGATTTAATGTATGCATCATCTATGCCTAGCTAGAATTGACAAAGTCCAACAAGAAAGAAACGAAGTGAACAAAAAAAACTGTCAACAAAGTTTAAGGTGTTATAGAGAGAAATTCCTAGCATAGAACCATAAGTTGCAGCGTCTACAACAACAACAACAACCAAGCCTTATTCCCAAAATGATTTGAGGTCGGTTATAAGTAACGTCTCGAGTATGTCATATAAGTTAAAGATCATTGTGAATAAGTTCGAAAAATAATGAAACACGTTTAAAAGGAGTTTTTTTTTTAATATCCAATAAAAGGAAAACAAAAGATTAAAAAAAAAAAAGTTGTAAATCAAGTAAAAAACATATGAACTTTAAACAAATAATAGAAACAAAAAGTTTGAGAGAAGATAAAAAGTTTAGGAGACGAAGAAAAAAGAGATTTAGAAAACAAAACAAAGAAACCAAAATGAATCATATTGCATCCTCCACATGGATCGAGTCTCTCCACACACTCCTATCCACCACCATACTCTCTTCAAGCCCTAAGTTGGAGCACCTAAAGTCGTAAAACTGATTAAAGTATGAGGGACGAAATGGTATGAATAGATGTAATGTACAGTTTACTACCTTTAACTTTCATCCCATATAGTAGAAGACTAGCAGGTTTTCCAAAAAAATGTTTTGTCAGCTTAGCGTTTGGCAAGCTAAAGCCCTCAGTAAAAGAAAGTTTCAACTTAGGACTCAGCAAAAGAAATCAGGAAACAATTCTTTAAACATAATTACATATTTCGTACAAAAAGACAACTTCTGCTGAACTCGAAGTAGATATCCTTCATTCACCTAATAGTGTGTTTGGATACAATTGTTGAAGGAAAAAAAAGGAAGGGGATAGGAGGGAAGGAGAGGCGACGGAGGGGAGAGGGGACGGAAATCCCTTGTCAAGAGGGGAAATGGAGGGCAAGGGAAGAAATCTACAGAAAATCAAGCAAGCGGCCATTCAAATACACAATCAAATTGAAAATTTTCATCCGCCCAAACAACGAAGAAAGTGGAGAAATTTCATCAAGTTTATTACCAATTTGATTTTCACTCAAGTAATTGCCAAAATGTGCTCTCTAGTTTAAATATAATGAATTCAGTAGAAAATGTTCATTGCGCTGGGGCTAGAGTTGAGATAAAGAGAGCAATCAAAGATTAAAGGAATTACTACGATTTTATTTCTTTATTCATTAGCCGCATCAAATTGTTCGTGACAACAAACTTACATTGTCTTATCGACTAAATTTGATGCGTTCTAACTTTTAAGTGCTCGTGTTGCTACCTCAACAGAAACTTGTCAGTAGGTAATTTCTTGTTTCAATATTGAAGATTTCCAAGCTAAACCAATCGTCTATGTTTTAAATTTCCAATTACAGAACTCTGAGAGTTCCAAATGAATATTGAAAGGTACATGACTCACTTGGCACATATCAACAACAATGGAGTTGTTACGAGCTAGATGATTCTGCCAATATTCATCAGCAACCATCTCATCCGGACGGCCCACTTCATCTCTAACTTCAATGTATGGCTTTTGTTTCACACGATTCAAGTCTTCGTGAAGCCCATCTAATAGAAAAGCCAAAAGCTCCTGCAATCATAGGGCAACAATAGATGAGAAAAGACATTGCAAAGATATTCTTAGGGTCCATTTAACTCAATCCAAACATAAAGAACAAATAGCTGGTAGGCTTCCTATAAACAGAAATATAAGATGACCCTTATTGTATGCCCGTCGACTAAGGAAAAAATTAAAGTTTAGATCCAAACTCTGAAACATAATGAGCTTCCAACTTCCAATCCCACACAAATCAACAGAGAACCAACAAGAAGTTACCAGGTATCACCACTTCTTAGCGGCCAATCCCAGAACAAAGTTATGTTGCTACCCAGCACTCAATGAAATAGAACACATGGAAAACAACAGAGGCTCGAAATATGCTACCACTACTGGAACTGGCCAAACCCAAGAGACATTACCACTAGTCTACCACAGCCAGTCACACCGTGCCACCACCTAATCAGCAGCTCAATTTCAAGCTACTGTTCAGAAAAAGCTCCAGGGGTCACCAATCTCAAACTCTCTATTCTAAATAAAAATATTTTGCCTACAAAAAAACAAAGACCAGAACAAGAATCATCGTAAAGGGAAATGCAGCATTAATTCAGTATCCTTAGGTCCTAAGTCCTAACAAACACCACATCAAAATTGCACCATATTCTCAGGAGAAAAGGAGAATTCTGGGCCCAAAACTTTTTCAAGACAATAAAAAAACTGCTATGAGAAGAAGGTAGCTGGTAGAATGGAGAGTTTAAGGTAAGAAAAACTTCTGCTACGACAACCACTAGTTTAAGGACCACCTCAAAAGCTGCTACCTCACAAGTTATCATCAGATTCCTCCCAATTAGTTGTGCAGTGAAAGGGCCACTCGAAAGCATGTACTGTCCTTTTATTTTCCTTGTTTTCCAAGCTTGGATTTGATCTATAGAACTTATTCCACATGGGACTCACCTTCTTGTTGTCCTTTTAATATCCATCCTATATAACTTATCAAAGAGATAATATAAAACACACCGAGATTTCTCCTTATTTTCCGATGGTCACAAACTGAGTTCGTCACAATTTACAACATACGCTACATCTTTTTGGATTCACAAATCCTCACATTTCATTGCAAGTCCTTCCCCTATCCTTCCCATTATATTATCACAAACACTCCACAAAGGAAGCCCAAAGAACCATGCCCTTAACTACCATCACTCTCTTGGTCGTAATTTCCCACCTAATGCAGGTTAAAATCCCTGCACTTGTACAGTCACAAAGGGTAGGGAATCTAGGAAGTACCAGAATGAGTATGGGAATGAGACTAGTGTTCAACTTCATATGTCTAGATACCCCGAAAAATCCACAAATATAAGTTTAATCCAAACCTTTTGAATTTGGCACGACCTTGTTATTAAAACTAAATAATTAAATAAGAGGAAAAGAAACTCGATGCGACCTAAAACATTAGATTTGAACAAGCTTCTGTTCGTTGTCTTTAAACGACGACGACGACGACAACAACAACAACACCAACAACACCAACACCAACACCACCAACAACACAACAACCTTCTTGGAATATTCCCAAAATGATTTGGGGTCGGCTAACATGAATTGTCATCCAGTAACCGTCTTGTGTATGCCAAAAAAATTCAAAAACGTTGTGAACCATTTCGGAATATTGAAACACTTTCACAAGGAGTTTTAGAAAGTCATCAAAATAAATAAAAGTTTGAAAAATAGTGAAAAACATATGAACTTTGTGATATAATAAAGGTACATCTAAGATAATACCGGATTATCAGATCACATCTCTAAAATCTAAGGTATAACTGAAAAACAGCGAAATTCTCCTAGAGGAACTCAAAATTATTTTCACACTCTGAATGTTCTGATGAAGGAAAGACAATGGAGATGTACCTGGAGATACATCTCTAAACCTCATAACCCTGACCTACTCATCAAACACCAGCCACTCTTAATATAAACCACGTTCAAGAAATAGTTCAAACTACAACTGTTGAAAAAACTATTTTTTATTTTTGGTTACACTGTTGAAAAAAACTATAATTGTTGAAAAAACTACAATTGTTGCATCTCTAACTATATAAGAAAAAAAACCAAACTTGGAGCCTTGTTCCAGGTTGTGCCCTTGAACTTATAAAACTAGTTCAAAGTTCAAACTGTAACCAAAAGCAGATCACCATCAAGAAGTAGGTTTAAGTGGCATAATAGTGTTTAGCACTTTCCTCCCATGATCACACCCCCTCATGACTCAATTAATATTCCCTCCAGTTCCAATTGTTATAATGCCATCCTTGTCATTTCCCTTCTGTTGAAAACGTCAGCAACTTCAAAAAAACTCCACCTCTATTATTTGATATCAAAAACCCATTCTCCTTCATTTTCATCGCCCTTTAAAAAACCGAACGATCATTTCAGGTTCCATATTACTCTAGCCAGGTGTTTTAAAATAAATTCCAAGTCATACTACACAAAGTTGTTCCTTCAATATTCCAAAAGAATTCATCTCTTATGTCAATTACTAACATTACAATTAACGACATGGCATTGATAAAATATCAAGGTTTAAATTACTGAAAGAGTCCAAGAAAAACATCTTGCGTTCTCTTCAGCGCATCCTAAGTTTTCTAAAGTAAACTTGTTGAGTGTCAGTCAGGGAAACGAATAGCCAGAAGCTCATGGCTCGGATAATAGGAAAGAACACAAAACACTCCTATGATATATTAAAGATAACTTGTATTTTATATAGATGTGTATTCTGGTTACATTACAAACTAAATTGTCGTGGGCACAATCTAGAACAAGGTCTTAAGTTTGGATATCACTTGAGAAGACACAAACCTCTGGAATTCCCCTATTCTTCTTCCCTAGATGATCCACCTTTGATTTTGGAACAAAGTTTAAAAAGCAAGTGAAGAAAAGCCCAAAACGATGTAACTTAGCAACCAAAGCGAATAAAACTTACCTGGGAATCATGTTGATTATAGCCACTGAACTGTGGGGCAAAATTCTCAAGAGTCGACTTGAATAATCTTAGAGAAACAGACATTTCACCAGGATACCAAAGCTTTCTTAACAAGTCCCCAAATGCCAAAGCGAGCTCACCCTAGCCAAATTAAGTAATTACGACAAGCATCAGAAATAAGATCACCCAAGGGGTCTGCCCCAGAAGACATAGAACCACTACAACAGAGCAAGATGTAGAACCACTTACATTCATGCCCAGAGGATTTTCATAATTTATCTCTTTTTTGTAATCTCCAAGAAAATAGTCGACAAGCTCCGGGGTATGAGCTAAGCACTGAATAGCACTGTTCATGAAGCAAGTATTACCGAGATTTACGAGTCCAGTCAAGCCAAGAAGACCAGTTTCTCCATATCCTCTATCACATGACTCCAAACTGACCAATGTTGAAGAAGGCCAGTCATTCTCAGCAATTCCATTCATTTTGATTGAACATCCACCAAAAGACCCTCTGCTCCTGAACCCTTCTTGTAGAGCATCCTCAGATTTTCTCACTTTCTTGCCTTCACAAAAATCAGGCAGCCCATAAACTTGCAGTTCCAGCAAAACCTAACCATGGAACATAGGATGTGTCACATTAATTACCTCCTACAAAATAAAGGGGGACAGGTGGAGTGTGAAGAAGAAACTGCTCATTCAAAACAGCAAGTGACAATAAAACCTTGCTTCTAAAGATGAAAGCAAAACTGATTAGTATTAAAAGACTTTGCTAAATTGTCCATCTCCACTATAGACAAGGGTTTCAGTGGTGGTTTTGCTGTGGTGCATGTGGATTTAGGAACACATGAACATAATGGACTAAATCAAAACAGCTTACAAAAACCCTGCCACTTCTTCGATTAACAAAGCAACAACAGGTAGACGTGAGACAGAGTAAAGACAGTTGGAAATAACCTTTCGCTTGTTATGGAGTAAAGGTAGCTTACATCAGATGCCCCCTTTGGCCCTTCCTAAGTTTACAAAAGCACACCTTGGGCACGCCTCATGTGAGGCACCAAACAAAATGCCTTGGTCACAAGGCGCAGCACCTCGCAGATGTGAGGCGTACCCGAGACGTTTCGACTATGCAATTCCCATGTTTTTTAACTTCTACTCCAATTCTTGTACAGTTTGTATCCCTTAGCTTTTATATAACCCTTAGGCATTGAATAAAACCTGGAGAAACAGCTCTGAGCAATACAAATGATATTGTGGGATCAAGCTCGTACCCCGCACATAATACTACTATATTGTCTATTTGTCTCTACTTCTACACCAGCTCATAGAAGAAAACTATGTCCACAGGTGACCACTAATTCCATGAAGCCAGAAGACAATCCTCTATACAGAGACAGTAGAACGTCGAAAAATTAAGAGAGAGCAACCTGAGTACTACCACAGGCATGAGATGTGATGGTATAACATGAAAATACCTCTTCAACAGAATGATCCAGACTACCATTTGGTAACATATTGACATCTCCCTTGAAAAATTGAGTCATCTGCCCAGAGAAATCCCAGATATGAACCTATACAAAACAAATCACAGTCAGAAAATCATCCAGCTAAAGAACACTTAAAGTAAAAGGAACACAGACAGAACAAAGAATAGCATACCGAACCATACTCTGAATCAAATATTTGACAGGCTCTTTCATAACAGAGAAGAGAATTATCCTGAGAATATTACATGCTTCGTCAGAATGAGCCATATACATTATAAACAAGGGAAGTACATAATGAAACATCTGCGCATGATTATATTTGTATATAAGTCATCCTCCAAAAGAGATTTGGAAGCAGAGGAAGCATTATCAATGTGAAAATTCACACCAAATTCGGAATAGGTGTTTCAACAGAAGAATGAATATGATGGTCATATCCAAACATATTTCCTGCACATGGTAATTGACATGGAATTTTGACATTCTCTATCAAATGAAACTTAACAAATACCAGTTTGTTTTAATTATACTTCATTTCATCCCAGAAAGAGCTTGGAAATACATATTTTGAACACATTATAAGAAACGTGGCCTAGAGTAGGGCACCAATATAAACACGTTCTAAATTGCAAAACAACATCCCATATCATCACGAGACAAATCATGCGAAAAACAACCTTTATTTTCCCTAGAACAATAACCTTTTCACAGAACAGGGTCAAGCCAAATTGACGGAATGTCAGGATACTCATCCCTAAGCCTAATATAAGTCTCCAACAACCATTTCCAGTTACCCTAATACTGTCAGTTTCTATCAATAGCACTAAGCAACTAACTAACGCACTTGTAGAACGAGCAACTAATTTCAACCCTAGCATAGTGGCGGCTTTTAGGGTGGGCGAGAAGGGCGCCCGCCCAGGGCCCCCGATTATATTAGGGCAAGTTTGGTTAGGTACTAAGTGTGTTAAGGGCCCCATTTTATGATTCGATTTATGGTTAACAACAATTTAAGGCCTCATTTTAAAATTTCGCCCAGGGCTCCCGTGTTTTCCCAGCCAGCCCTGCATCCGAAACCCCCCATAAACTAGACGAAAACTAGCCAATCCAAGAAAAAACAAAACAACAAGGCGAAAAAGAGGCAAAACGGCGTACAAGGTTATACCATAGCAATAATCTTCACCAACACCGATTGAGTTTGGGACGAGACGGAAAGTCGCAATTGTAAAGGGAAAACCACTTGTTTGTTCCAATTATTCGACATCAACAAACATCCTTTATCCTGATTAGATCTTGAAGACCAATAATCACTATGCCTGTAACAAACAACAAAAATTCACCAACACGCTTCCACAGTTCCACACTCATCACTCTAATACAATCCAAAATCAAATAATAATGCAATTATATGCAACATGCAAAACAATCAAAGATACTAGTAATTCTGACTTGCCATTTCAGAGCCTTAAACCACACGCTTTCAGAAATCAAAGCATACTCTCGTCCGGAAAACCCCTCTCCCTTATCATTATTCTCGTTTACGCTACTTCCGCTACCGCTATCGCCGCCGCCGCTGCATTGTTTCTCCAATTGAAGAATAATCTCACTACTTCTAGAAAATTCCGAGTCATCATCACCGGACGACGACGCCGTATATAACACGCCTTCCGCACCTATCTGCTCACTAACCTCAGCGTCTCTCCACCACCTGCACATTCGACATTCCCGTTAATATTAATTTATTCCAAACATCGCAATTACCGAGAAATTAATAAATAAAAAAAGAGAGTAGAGAGAGACTTGAGAGGGACGAAGAAGAGGCGGTCGTGGCGGAGGGAGAGGAGAGAGGGAGGGGAAGAGCCGAGGAGGCGGCGGCGGCGGCGGGCGGAGGGGAAGAGGAAGTCGTCGTCGTCGTCGTCGAGGGAGAAGGTGGCGCCGGCGCCGGCGGAGGAGGAGGAGTTGATGTCGAGGAAGTCGTCCATTAAAGAAAAGAGGAGAGTGCAAAAAAAGAGGAATGCGGTGATTAGTTTGCGACGACGATGGTGAGTAAGACTCAGAGTTGTTGTTGTTGTTGTTGCTGTTGTTGAAGGGGAAGACGAAGAGGAAGAAGAGGGCATTTAAATTCCGAAATTAAAATTGAATTGAAATTCAATTAAATTTTGCGTAGCAACTGTATTGGTTTTTGGGGAGGAGGGAAAAGGGGGAATTAATAAGTGTGTTTAATGGTGTCATTAGTATAGACCGAGAGTGATTAGCAATTACTATGACTCATCCACTTTTTTTCTTTTTTTTTATTTTATTTACTTTTTGATGTGTGTAGACCATTCTCGGGCAGACGGAGGTCTTCGATAGGTAGGTTGCATGCGTTGGTAAAGACTAAAGACCATGGTCTTTTAGCACTCCTAATATTTGTGACTCGAGTAGGAGTGTCGATAGATTGTATACTTTTATTGATTTCGGAATATTGAGTCTCACCCTTACTGTTTTAGCCCAAATGTTTTAAAACGGATCAAACCTGGTACATAGAATAACACCACTACATTCTAAACTGATCTATACCCATCTATGTTTACGAAAATCATAAACACGGTGCAGGTTTATGACGTGCAAAACACAGAGTGGAGTGGATTGTGGATCAGTTGATTTTATATCGTGGATTTATACATCTCCTTCAATTATGAGCATGAGATATCTCTTGTAGAGTTATAAGCGCTTCATATGCCTCTTAAAATTCTTTTCCCATCATCTTGTTTATTTGTTGTTGTCATCTAATTGCATCGTATTAGAAATTTGTATAACATCTAGTGCTCGTTTGGACAACACGGGAATTAGATTACTACGCAAAGTAAAAGTTCCATAAATAAAATTAATTAATTCCCGGGAACTTGCCTTGTTGTAATTGTTTACCATCTAGGAATTCATAAAGATATCTAAAGATAAAAAAAAAAAAAGATGAATTACATACATTAATGGATTTAACAGTTTTACTTGTCAACACTCTCATGGATAAAAAAAGCCGCATGATACTCTTCAAACGGGATTGATGTGTAAAACAGCCCCATGATTAGATTTGTCCGGATGTGAACCAGGAGATAGCAAACGAATCCACTGCACGTACAAGTAACAATCGAGTAAAAGTTCTTTTTCTTTTATAATATTTTGCACAAATTAAAGGATAACTTGTTTGGAT
Source organism: Spergularia azorica (assembly GCA_038382645.1). Taxonomy (NCBI): domain Eukaryota; kingdom Viridiplantae; phylum Streptophyta; class Magnoliopsida; order Caryophyllales; family Caryophyllaceae; genus Spergularia; species Spergularia azorica. The sequence continues at coordinate 3,266,154 of JBBYHQ010000002.1, forward strand.
ATGAGATCAGTCCTCTGAGACATCAAACATCATGGGGCGTGGACTCCATCATGTTAGAAGAAGAATATTCGGTGTTAGCGGTGTTTAGAAATTGGTGGTCTTAGGTAGAAATTCCTCTTGCATTTTGTTGATATAAGTGGCGTCGGTGGTTAAGAAGAGGTGAGTCACATTCCATGCCTATCCCGGATTGTGGCTTAAGAGGGAGTTGGAGAGCAATTGGGGAGCTAGGACTCATTAGTCCCCATTTGCTTCATTTGTTCCGGGTTGGTAGCATAAGATGTTTAGAGGTGGGGTGTTGAGCATTGCACCCACCCCAACTCTAACTAGGTTTTTGTGTGGTTTGGCTTGCGGCTCTTATTTGGAGGAGTTGGATTTTGTGTGGTAGCTTATCCCGTGCTTCAAGAGAGACCTAGGTTTTGGGTGAGGAGATTTGGATAACTCGAGGACGAGTAATGGTCTAAGCATGGGGGAGTTTGATGTGCGGTAGAGAGTGTGTGCTAATGAGGAGATTTTAGATGCTTTTAGGGGTGTTTGAGCTTATTCTTAGCGTGATTCGTGAGCCATATGATGATATTTATGATTGGAGGTTAAATGATGGTGTTACGACTTGTTTGTGGCTCAAACCCCCGATGTCCATCCCTAGCACGAACCCCGAGAGAAGACCCGAGAAGACCATGGAGCTAGCACGAGGAAAAGAAGAAAGCAGAGCTCCTCGGGCCGAGAAACACATGTCTCGGGAACTTCATCAAAAAAGTGGAGCGCTTGGAATCGAACCCCTAACCCTGAGGCTATAGGTTTAACTATCAAACCACTAGAGCAAGTAACTTTTGATGTTAAAATGTAACAAGTTAGCAATAAAAACTCTAATTAAAACATTCACAGCGGACCTGGCCCATTAGGCCCAGATCAATTAAGATCTGCCACTTCAAGTAGGTAGTCAGAAGAAAGAATTAGTTAGGTTTTTTCGACAATTATTAGGAACATTACTCTATTGTACTGAAACGATTTAAGGACTTGGAGTGGTAAGGTTACTAACAATGTAAATTAACCTTTTTGATTAGTGAGTATGATAGACATTTACATTTGAAACGACGAACACTGAAAATTGTAGAAATCATGTTTATGGTCGTTTTGTAAAAATCACTATGACTAACACATATAATAATAATAATAATATTTTTACAACAAGTTCTATGAGATCGTGTCACATTATCTTATTTCGTATAGTTGTTTTCAATCATTCTATAGTTTATGATGTCATTACTCTCATACAAAAAAATGTTTTTTGAGACTCTAACTCAAACCGTCATCTAATCTTATGGAACATTAGAGTTTGTCATATGGAAGGTCGATTATGTAATAGAAACACCATGTATTGTTTTCATGTGCCTAGGAACTTCATTTGATTTTCTTATTGTTAACTTACCTTTTGAATCACATAATACGTACTCATCCCTTGTATATAATGTTTCTCTTTTTGGCAAAAATTTAATTGACATACATAACATATATAATGTATAAAGTATATGATTAATGCAACATATGAGTTTTGAACACTAATATATATACTTTACATTATTAGAATATTCCCTTTAGCCAAGGGCTTGTTTCGGTGTCAGAGCCGTTTTTACACTTGGTTTTTCGCCTTATAACATTTAGTTTAGTAAATTACGTTATTAATATAAATGTCATACCGAAAATGACAACTCAAAAATGATAACCATTTTTTCTGGTTTTAAAATGGATACGTTACAATTTAAAAGAATTATACCTTAAATATATAAAACGAGGCCTTAAATTTTTTATTTTTACGGGACTTACAATTGAAAATTACGATCACATTATAAGGAAATGAAAACGAAACTTTGATTAATTTTGAATAACATTCAATTGTTTTTGTTTTATTGTGATTTTTGAATATATTGAATTTTTAAACTTCCGTGGAAAAAAAAAAAAAAACAGAATTTTTTTCTTTTTTGAGGCAAATATTTTAAATTTTCAACTGATCTAAGTTCCTTTCAAATTTTTTTTTTTTTTTTTGCACTAAGAGGATTCGAACACATGGCAAGAGAGGAAAAATGGGATGCACGTACCAGCAGGCTACAACTATTATATATGTTGTGTTACTTAGAGACTATTAGGTATATAACCAGTATAAGAAGTAAAGAAAAACTAAAAAAAGTTCAACAAGATTTCAGCGGAGGTCGAAAGTTGAAGAGATCTCCCGTCAAGGTAACATACCGTAGGCGACTACCACCCATAGGCCTTCCCTCATCTCCATGACTCCATCCCCTCCTATGCGTCGTCCCACCCATGGATCTCTATTCGTTAGTGGACGACGCGGAGGAGGGGACGCCGGACGGTACCTTGACGATGACGGAAAACCGGCGACTATGGGTGGTGTATGGACGGAGTTTGTCTACCGCTATGTCGGCCGGCGGAAGGATGCTATGCCCGGTAGTTGTTGCCGGTCAGAGGAGGAGATGGGGGAGGGAGGAGAGAGAAATATGTAAAAACTAATTTCCTTATGTTACTATAATTTCTAATTACATATTTTCAGAAAAATAAAAAAATATTTAAAAACTATTTATTACGGTGCGTTCCGGTGCACGTCGTGTACCATAGAATTCCTCCTCCAGCTTGAATAGTTTTTCAAAACCCAACTGAATATGCATCCTTAATCACATTATAGGTCCCAATATTGTATACATCAATTTTACGATCATCAAGGCTGACCTTTAAGATATGCATGACATCCTCACCCAGATGTATCAACTCCTAAGATACTACCATTGCAAGAAACAAAAATTGGTATTATTAGAGAACTCATTTAGATTCACAAAGAAAACTAGACAGAGGTCTATGGCTCTGAGGTCGAGTGAAAGATTCGCCACATGTCAAAGGGAAAGAAATGTGGCATCCCCACAAGCCAGTGCCCTTCACAAAATACAATGGATTTCAGCAAGGGTTTAGTAAAGTAATTCATAATTCATATATAATAATGCTATTTCCCGCCAATTCCAAAGACTCCGAATAGTTACCCTCTAATTGCCATTCGACAAAAGCCAAGTTGTAGAATGATAGGATGAAATATATTGATCATATATCATAGATTGATATATACGTATCGATGATGTATCGCTGATATAAGGTTTGTCTACAACATAGTGATTTTTATGGTGATATTTATTTTCTGTGTTTATTACTCATGACACAAGTCACTATGTCACTCAAGACCCTATATTATCATATATACTTTCACCGTTCTGGTGGGTTTTATACTTTTGTGTTGGGCACAACAATCAATCCGATGATTCTATGGTCATTACCGTTCGCGTTATTTACCATAAGAATATATTATTTTATTTAAGATAGATATTTCAATACAATATTTTAATTGCATAGAAATCTTTTTTTAAAGAATGTAATTGATATTTTCTTATTATTTTTTTAGGCTTTGTTTGGTATTAATTAGGGGTCATCTACTAATTTTTCAATAGGGTTTGGCCTAAATATTTAAAATTAATGTATTGATTAAATTAAATCGAATAGTAACTACAAAACTCATTGCGTTGGAAAGGTGGCGGTGGTGTTGCGGGGTTGGAAAGGTGCGGACTCGAGACGGAGGAGGTGGATTGGCGTTTGGGGTTTGGGATGTATCAATTAGTATTATTTTTTATTTTACTTATTTTTTAATGTTTTTTCTATAGTCAAATGATATACGGTGGGGATTGATTCGCAGAAATGGATGGTCGGATTTACTCTACTTATCATGGATGCCATAGCTTTGTAAATTGTAGCCATTGTACTACCCTCCATAATGCCAGTACTCTTATATATTCTTCCACAACATTTCATATCATTGGACTAAAATATTTTTACTTTTCTGCACCTTTGTTCTTCTTACAATGCAATGAACAAGGGTAGTTAAGTTCACATCACAATAAATCACGTGATAAGGGTACCTCACTCATGGCATTATGGGCATGGCCTTTCTTAATTAGGTTTAATACTTTCCCTCAAAAATACCATAAGATACCAAACCAAACATGTATTAGGATTTACAATTTTTAATAATATAAAAATAAGATGTTTTATTTTTAAATTAATAGAAGAAGATAGCAAATTTTAATATATACTATATTCTACTTTAAAATTAATATTAAAAGATATCAAATCTTAATAAAATAATGTATTCTTATGGTAATTACCACTAGCGGTAATGACCATAAAATTTTCGCAATCAAGGAAAGGAAAGAGAGAGAGAGAAAAAAACAATGCATAAACACATATGTATTAATTTAACCATTAAAGGACCCCATTAGCAATTAATTAGACTATCCATATCAGCAATGGTGACATCATGGTGGAGTTTGAATAAAAAATGAGGGGGGGGGGGCAGAGTCGAACCCTTGACCTGTTTTTCATATTTTACTTTCCCAACCAACAGGCTAAACTATTTTTCATGATAATAAATAACAACAACTTTTATATGTATGTATGTATCTGAAAATTCAAGGGAGCATGGCCCGGCCCAACAAGCCTAAGATTCGTCTCTACGTTAACATAGCCCAATAATATGATTTCCTAATATCCAAGGATTATTATGACCGAATTTTTTTTTAAAAAAATATTTAAGTAAAAAATGGAAATAAAATTACTTTACTAAGGATACATATATTTTCCCCGTGCAAAGTGCACATGCTGGAATCTAAATGAATTTTTGGCTTCATTTTATCTTAACTCAATTACTGGTCCACAGGTCCAGTCAAATCTGAACCAAAGATATGGTGAAATGGGTTTGGATTAACATGGGATACTAGAGGTTCATGACATAAGATGTTCATGACCGAAAAATAGAGGTTCACAACTCTTAAAAAGATATTTAAGATTAAGATTTTTTTTGACATATACCTAACATTATGTCTCTATTTTTTCTAATGTACATCCATTAATTTTTTTATTACTTTATTTGAATAAATGAATCATTAACAACATTAGATAACAGCCCGTGCAATTTTGCATTGCATATAAACTAGTGGGTATTATTGTGACAAATTACCGAAATGCATGTGGGGTTGTTCTCTCTTAGTAGTTTTAAGTAAGGGTAGGGGGTCAATTTACAAACCAAATACAACCCAATTATAGAAAGGTAAAGAAATCATTGATACAACTCAAAATGGAAAGAGTAAAGAACTTATTGAGATGGGTATATACTCCCTCCGTCTTCCTTTAAACAATCAAATGCATATTTCACTTGGATTAAGGATGTGTGATTTCTTTATAATTGTTTGAGATAATGAGTGATTTATTTATTATTATTGGCGATAGTGAGTGGTTTGTTTATTATTTTTGGGGATAATGAGTTATTTGTATATTATTTTTGGAGATAATGAGTGATTTGTTTATTATTTTTTGAGTTAGTGGAGTTTTGATGGGTGGTGAAAACTTACCTCATTTAGTAAGATTAGAAATGGGGTGTTTAAATCAAGACACCCGGAAAAAAAAAAATTGGGGGTGTTTAAAGAAAATCGAATGGAGTATAGGATAGAAAGATTTCAACATATGAAGCAAACAAATCAAAATGTGGACACATAGATATTACCAAATGCTGCAAATTGGATAAATTCATTAGTCAACGTCACTAATTAGAAGCTCCCTTTGTGTACGTTATCAATAATAATTCCTAATGGTGTTGTGATTGTATGAGGCTCTGATTGTGCTGTTGTTTCTCCTCTCCTTTTTCTTAGCGTCTTACATTGGTGTTATTTTTGTGCGTTCATTTTTTTGCATGGCTCATATGGGTATGGAAGGGATGGTATGCATGCATCACATTATTAAACGTGTGGCATAAACTCGGCCCTAAACTATCCTTTGGTCACTTTTGCGTTCTCTTGTCTCGCACTCGTTTCCCCCCTTTCATGTCTGTTTACTCAATTTGCACGATTCATTTTTTTGGCATCCCTCTGGAACACGGATTCGGGTACAATGTGCGTGCATACTAGTTGTTAGGAGTTTATTTAACCGTAAACATACGGGTAGTTGTAACTATTAGGTCACTCTCGGGTAGGGAGGTATGAATGATTACTTGGTCGGCTAAAGGATTATAAAGTCAGCTACGCTAATGGTTAATGTGACTATCAACTAATGGTAACAACAACGGATAAAAAGGATGAAATCAATAAACTAAAGGCATAGGGTAAAGATATTCCACTAACATGCATCTGCTACGACATATAATTCACATAACTGTACTACTCAATAAAACATATATTAGGGACATTATGCAACACAAGTACTACTTAGGCCCTGTGCGATTCAACTTATTCAACAGTGTTTTCAAATCAGATCAGATTTATTCAAATCAAATCAAATCAGATCAGTTTTATTCAAACAAATCAAATCAGACCAGAATTATCCAAATAACAATCAATGAATCTAGTCTAATTTTAGTTATTAATTAGTCTAATTGTAGTTAATTTATCAATTAATTCAGTTTAGATCAAATCAAATAAAATTTATTCAAATCAAATCAAATCAAATCAGTTCAAATCAAATCAAATCAAATCAGATTAGAAAAATGCAGTTCAATCTCACAGGGCCTTATTCCGTCAATAATGCTATTATAGTCTCTCTAATTACAATTCTAAATCCTACTTCCATAGTGAGATAATCATGCAAATAAAAGCATTAAGAAAGCATAAAATTCTCAATTAAAACTAGCAACCCAATTCCGTGGTAAAACAGACTCAATATTGGAGGGCTAATCACTAAACATGAATTGCAGCTACCGCTTATAAATTCCATTTAACAGTCAAACAAGCACTAATCCATATTTATCCTAATCGCAGCAACTTTTATAGATTATAAAATATAAACCAACCTCATGCTTGAGAAATAAGCAAATTATTTGAACTCATAAAGTTTATGGATGTTTCAATCTCAAGCTGGCGTTGGATGAGCTTCAATTTTTGAGCTAATTGTTATTCATGACGGTTATTGTCTTTTCAACTCTATTCGTTAAAGTCTCAAGTGCAACTTTTTTTTTTAAATATTGGTATACCTAGAATCTAACTCCCTCCTACCCAAAGAGTTCTCCCCATTTTATTTGAGTGTTTTGAGAAGCTATGTTGAAAGAGCTACTTGTACACCAAATGAATCGTTCAATGCATTCTACCAACTCCACTAAATTTTAAGACAAGCGGATATTTCATCTAGTATTTCCCAACATGGCCACTCAAAACATCGAAACAAAAGGGGGAGAACTCTTTGAAGGATAAGGGTACACATACATCAAGTGTATGAGGATCCTTCATACACTATAGTTTTATCAATTTATGTGATTGACTTATTTTTAATAACGGATTAAAAAAAATATAAAAAAAAACTACACCATTAATCAAAACCGCCATTCCACGTCCCACCTATCACCACCACTCCATTCCACACTGCCACATCCGGCCACCGTCATCCCTGACCCCTTCACCATTGGGCCTGTTTCGGCAACCTCTTGTACCCAGTGGTCCGCCCAACAACGACCTTGCACCGTCCTTCTCCTTCAAGTTATATCCCTCACATATATCATCAAATTCGATATGAATCTCATATCCAATTAAACCCAGATCACAGTTAAACTGGCAGCCCGCCGTGCAAACTGTATAGCCATATTGTCTAGGTCAGTTTCCCCCAAATCAATTGGTTTAATTTACAATTAGTGGCGGATTCTATGGAGCAAAAAGTATCGAGGAGGGGCAAAGGAGGCCCCCAGCAATGATGGGTGGTGGCTTGCCTGGGTTGGTGGGCCATGGGCGGTTATGGTGGGGAAGTCGAAATAGTGGTCGTTTGTGGTTGAGCTGACGGGCGCGGTAGTCAATTTGTAGTTTGGGTTTAACTAATGAGGGGGAGAGAGATGGGTTGAGGCCTTGAGGGTGAGGGAAGAGAGTGAGATTACTTTTGTTGAGTCAATCACAATTATAAGTATAATGCTAGTTGTCCTTGTGCTGAGTTGCCATATTATTAGTAGTGGTGTATGAGAATATCATACACCTAGTGTATATGTGCTAGCTAACTAGCTTCCCTCTTTGAATTGGAGGGAGTATACGATAAACCACTTTAAGGGCATGTTTGGTAGTATTAGCTGTTCGGGTAACTGTTAGCTGTTGAGATAGTAGGTAGTTGTACAAGTAGCAGTATAGCAAGACGTGTTTGGAATGATTAGCTGTTGAGTTAATAAAATTACTTAAAAGGGCATAGACTACATGATTTTTGGAATTAATCAAATTATGTATGTTTGTGTTTATTGTGCAATTATAAGATGAACTCATGCAAATTTATTTAGCTATATCTTATAAAACAAAAATAAGTAACCTTACAAGCAAAAATAACCTCATTAAACATAACCTTGGTTTAAAAGAAATCTATATCCAACATAATTGAAATTACTATATAATTCATAATAAAAATACTTAACATCAAAATTAGAGCTCCATAATAATTAACAAGTGCATCATTTATCTCTCCATAAAGATGCAACAAATTGACGTTAGATGGAGGATAATATCCTTTTTAGATATATTTTAATTGAGGGTAAAATGGAGAAAAGAAAAAGGAAATGCTACTTTTTTTGGAAACTGGTAGCATAGATAAGCATAAACTGATCAGAGTACAAGCGTCTTTAGGTTACAGAGCCATAGTCAAGGCTACTTACACCCCCCGGGTCAATGTCCTCCCCCGGGTTGAAGCGGGGAACAAAAGTATCGTTTTCATCAAAAT
>JBBYHQ010000002.1:3329695-3350574 GCA_038382645.1 Spergularia azorica
GATGACGATTCATGTTAGCCGACCCCAAATCATTTTGGGAATAAGGCTTGGTTGTTGTTGTTGTTGTTGTTGTTGTTTGTAATATTTATGTATGTGTACTCCACATACTCCACATTAGCTTCTGCGGATTTAGGAACTAGGAGCCCGTAGATAGGAACCTTTAGGTGTAGGAATACTTTTTTGATGACAATACGAGCATTTCATTTCTGAGCTTCGGGTGTTGAGGATATCTGAATATTGATAGCGTATGCTCGAAAAGTCGGGAGAATTTGCCTACTTGCTGATCATCTTCAGTGCTAGCTTAGACTTTTTCAGACCATAATACACCGGTTTTGGTAATCCTGTTTTTGGAAGTTCCATTCTTCTTTGTGAAGCCAAAGGTTCAGTATTCTTTGGCTTTGGAGTATAGTGGAATAAAGAAATATGACTCACTACGTTGCGTACTTGTGTATGCTTCTATGTTGTGAAGTCAACCGTCATTTGGGGTCATTCCGAGATAGCGTCTTTACACGTTCAAGAGTTTCAAAATTGGGGTAAGGTAGGGCCAAAATAACATAGGATCAAGGCTGCGTTTATCCAACCTCTTATCTTGTCATACAGAAGCGGGAGCCTTTGGGGTAATGATATTCTTGTTGAAACTTGCTTTTTTTGGCTCCTCATCTGGAATATATTAAAAACTAGCTGACAAAATCATATTTTGCTACACCATACAAGTTGGATAAGAATAGCTTATGAGTTGTAACACCAGTTCAATACTATGATGAAAGTGAAGAAATTACTAACGTAAATGCCACGTCACTTGTGCCAGATATACAAGCACTCCAGAAGGAAAAATGTGAAAATCATGAAATGCAACTCTGTATGAGGTTTAACAGAATGCGCTCTGTTCGGAGGAGAGGATGGACTTGGACTTGGACCTTTGGCAGGCCTTGTAGTTTCCTTTGAGCAGGCATAGTTGCAGCGGCTTGGGCGAACAACTCTGTAAACTCCAGTACTAGCGAGGATGAAGATATCCTTCTTGTTATCCTGAGCAAATGAGTATATGTATCCCAAAGCTGGCATGGTTGTCCCTGGAGCAGCCCCACAGGGCATTGGTGAGTCATGAGCACAGCTGAAAGGTAAAGCCGCAGAGCTGAAATTTCCACTATTTTGGGGGCTCTCAGTAGCTGTCCAAATGTTGTTTGCATAAAGATCTCCATACAAGTATCTGAAACATCAATATTCAACTGCAGTTAGCCTTTAGTGTGCAATCTCTTTTAAGTTTCAAGAGCTGCTGCATTTACTCACCTGCCAGTCATGCATGGGTCAGCCTCAGAGCGATAGAAAAATCCGCCAGATATTGCTGCAGATCCAATTTTGTTACTAACTTGTTTATGAGTGTAACCTGCTACTGGAAAAATCAAGTCTTGGGTTGCCAAAGAATCATTTGTTTCAGACAGCTTGTTGGGATTTAAGAGGACGGGGCCTTCATGTGTATTCCAGCCATAGTTTCCACCTTTTGTGACCACATCAACTTCTTCATATTCGTTCTGCAATTTTGTGGTGAGTGTTAAGGAAGCTGAGTAGACTGCTTTCAGAAGATTTGACATGCTATGTATCTAACCTGGCCAACGTCTGCACAAACGAAGTAGGAGGGCCTTTCTGCATCGAAGCTGCAACGCCAAGGGTTCCTGAATCCCATAGCCCATATTTCTCGTGCCAAGTCCTTGTCTTCTGAATAAGGATTATCTTGAGGTATGGCATAGTGTCCCCATAGACCAAGGTCGTTAATTTCCTTCTCACCTGCACATATGCACGACCATTACTTGGGGTTATCTTTCCATTTTCGCAATTAGAGCATGAAAGAACCCTTGGTACTTGAAAAATGCTTACTTGGAATATTATCGACATCAAGTCTCAATATCTTCCCCAATACGGATTTCTTATTCTGGGCAAAATTATATGGATCGCCTTTTCCTCCACCATCTCCCATCATGAGATACAAATACCCATCCTCAGGTCCAAACAGAATCTGGCCTCCATGATTGCTGGTGTACGGTAGACCCATGGTGAAAATCCTTCTTACCTCTCCTGGTTTTCCATGTAGCACCTGGAAGGAAAGGCATCATTGTTCAATACAGAAAATATGTGTGGTGGCAGCAAATCAGGTTGATGATGAAGATGATTACCGATGCATTAGCTGCAGTACCATTCGCAGTAAACTCTGCGATAACACTTTGATATTGGCAGGGTGCGCCACTACCTGAAGAATTGAATTTGGATACGTCACAGTCAACATGAGAGTTGCATGCACACCTTCCTGCACATGAAGGTGATTTCAGGCCGTCACAGTTGTAGGAGGCAAAGAAGCGCCCATTCCTAGCAAAATCTGGATGGAATGCCATTCCTAGCATGCCAAATGTGGTATCATAGAGGACTTCATCCGTCAAATCCACGAATGGATCTGATTCTGCTAGATCTAAATTCTCCCCTAAATCTTGCTCAGGGATTGTGGCCAGCCAGATTTTTCCTGCTAAGTTCGAGAAAAAGGCGCGACTAGATCCGTCAGGGTGGGGAACCATGTTGATATAGCTCTCAGAACCAATCTTTTCTAAGCACAGTCCTTTTGGTGGAACATCTGCTGCTGTACTATTGATAAGTTTGATTGGTTCACCACTGAAGCAAACTGAATCGTCACTAGGAGAGTTGCCAAAAGCATTGCAGAAAGTATTTTCTGATTGCCAAAGATCAGTCAGAGTTCTCGAGTTGGAAGTGACGGGTGCTGCTGTTCCTGCTCTGCCTCGCAGTGAAGGTGCAAAGGGTGAATTCAGTATTGGTACGCTTTTGCATGTGTTCCATACAGTTGAACAGAAGTTTGTTGCTGACTGCTTTGATGAATGTGAGCCAACCGAATCAGTCGAGTTGCAAAGAACCGGGACTGATCGCTGCTGACTGCCGTCTGTTCCAGCCTGGAAAAGCTCTGCTGCAAATGGATCACATGTCTGCAAATGACAAAAACTTTACTTTTTGATGGAACTTTAACAAACACATGGAGTATTATAGTTTGAGCTGAAATTGCATTTACATTTTACAACAGTTTGAAATCATATTTATAAGATAACAATTATATCGATATAAAGTTTTCGTGTTTTTCAGCTGGACTAGATTTATCTTCCATTTTACACAAGCCATTGATGTGAGCATACATTCAGGGTTTCAGCTTTCAAGTTCTCTACTATCTTAAGCGAATTTCGGGACCTTACCGCGCAAAGAACTGATTTCAGGAGAGAAGCACAGGTAGGATCAGAGACATTCATCCCTGTAAACTGCTTGTGCAGCTGAGCATCTTTGCTGGAATCACAGCACATACTTCCACTGTAAGGGCAAAATTTCAGTGTGGTGTTTGCTCTGACGGGCGCCCCTGTTTCGGAACACAAAACAAGTCTTAAACATCGACTCTCAGACAACAATGAAAACAGACCTTAAACTGTACCATCAGACATTCAAGAAAGCAGAAAATGGATATGAAAAGAAGGCTGCTTACTCATGTCAGTACACAGGGGGAGCGACGCCGACAATCGAAGGAGAAGCAGGCCATGAAAGAAGGAAAATCGAAGCCGGCTATTAGCCCAGGCGAGCTAGGCGGCCGCCTAGGGCCCCCGATATTTGAGGCCCAATAAATGTTGGATCAATACATATAAATTAGGAAGTAAATATACTCATAAACATGTGTTTAGCCTAGTGGTATGTGTTTCACCCTTCCATATTTGAGAGTAGGGTTCAAATCCTACCTAGCTTCATTTATATTGATTTTTTTGTTCATTTTTTTTTATTTTTCATTAAAAATATTGACGATTTAGGGCCCCCTATCGAAATTTCGCCTAGGGCCCCCGTAATCTCAGAGCCGGCCTTGTCCAAGCAAAACCACCTATTTTTGGTTTCTTACTCGTCACGAAGAAGCTGATGAGCTTCTACCAACTAAAACTGTGTTTTTGGTTAAGACAATGTAATCTCACCTGGTTAAGAAATGTCAATTATAAGTAGGGCTGGCAAACCCGACCCGACCCGATTAGTTGACCCGAAAAGACCCGAAATTGTGGTCAACAAAACCCGACCAGACCCGACCCGATGATGACCCGAACCGACACAACCCGATATGACCCGACCCGAAACCGACCCGACCTCCTGTTATCCGACAATGACTCGACTCATAATGCCAAAAATTGAACTGACACCCATAAATGGCCATAAGTAAGTAAAACCGATTGTGACCCAACCAGATCCGACACAAAATTTCCATTTATTGAACTGACGCCCATAAATGGCCATAAGTAAGTAAGTTTTTATGTAAGACGACCTGATTAAACCGTCTAGCCGTTTCGATGGTAGATGAAGCTAGTGGATTAGGGTAGTTCAGAAAATGGAAAAGAGAGAGGAAATAGTTGCGTAAGTGCAGGGGTAGTGCAGTGTAATGTAGTACACCCAACTCATTTTGTTCAAAAATAATGTCTAAATTATAGTATTTAATTATACGATATGATAAGATGGGCTGAATGCAAATAATTGTTCATATTCTGTGAATAGTTTTTTGGGCCTTTAAAGAGCACTATCCCCACCTAAATGAGGCACGAAGTCAATGAAACCAACTACCCAAAGAGACTGAACTGTTGTGTGGAAGAAAAATCAAACACAACTCTTTGCTCACTGGAAGATGACCCACAAAGAGAAACTTGAGTGAAAAGGTTCCCCTTTTAAGAAACGGCCAAGTATGGGACACTATAAGATTGAAACTATTTAATGTGAGGATGTTCTATGTCAACTTTATCCAAAAAAACACGTTCGAGTTGCAATGTGAAAGAGTACTTCAATCGTATGAGGCAAAAGAGGTTGGCAAGCACCGAAAAAGGGAGGGATTTATATAAATTTCATTTCATGTAGTCGAGTATTATAAATGGATACTTTTACAATGCAGCACGTTCATATTTGATATCACAACATAAATGTTTAAATTTTTCGTTAAAAGTGGAATTAGATACTTGAGTTGAACAAGGCTAAAGTATGATTTTAAGTAGAGATATTCTTAAATTTAAAATTTAAACTACCTAAGACAATGAATAATACAGTGACATACTCGCGGTTGTGGGTAAATACTGCCTTCCAAAATTCTTGAATTTTTAGTCTGTCCTTGATAAATCATATCCAATTCTTATAATTTTCCCCTCGATGTAGTGTTCCTTAGAAAAGAGTCAAAGACTATTGCTTATTAAAATAAAAACTTGTTCCTAAAGTTGTGTCAAGGTGTGAATTATTTAGCGATTAGAGATTAAAATAAAGAAAATTTCAAACCTATTTTGGACATCAAAGGCACCAGTGGTCTAGTGGTAGAATAGTACCCTGCCACGGTACAGACCCGGGTTCGATTCCCGGCTGGTGCATATCTCCTTTTTTTTAGGAGCTTCAAATTTGGTTCGCAATTTTAACTTGGTGTGGACTGATGGGTTGGGTCAAAAAGACCAAAAAAGTTAGCTGGGTAGGCCAGGTGATTGAGTTGGGCTTCAAAATCGTCTCTTTCAGGGGTGGGGTGACTGGCTCATTTCTTCGCTCAATTAGGAATATCGCCATATCGGCTAAAGCTTTTCTGGTTGATTTTCAACCCGTACTCAAGGAAAAAGTAGATTGAAACATACGGTGTACTTCCGTTAGGCTACTTTTATCAATAATGTCATGAAGGGAGTGCCATGAAATTAATGGAGAGCAAAAACTCAGTCCGGATGGTTTGGTCCTGTTTCCGGTCCACTTTTTTGGGAAATTTTGGTTCGGTCTGGTCCTCGGTCCGGTCCGGTCCTGGAGGATGTTCAACCCTACATGAAATCACACGTAAAAAGTATTAATAAAAAAAGATATATTCATGGCGTCTGCCTTGGCATTTCCTTGGATGCATGCCCTATCACCACACTCCAAATTTCTTTTGGCACTCCTGCTTTCCCATTGCATGTCCAATAGACATGCGCCAAGTGGCAAATAGTTATTTGCTTGAGCTTTTTTTTTATTTTCTATATTTCTTACAAGATAAATATTTAATTATACATATCTCAATAAATTACAAAAGTTATATCATTTTTTTATTTTTCAATTCCTTACATATAGAGACTGGTTTTGATATATTGTGGCCGAAATTTTTTATGATAAGAGTGTCATGGATAAAAGCTTATGACGGCCATGAGCTAAAGTGTGCCAAAAGGAGACACATATATAGTTTTTTTTTTATAGGGTGCCATGAAATTGAGTGTCATTAATAAAGATAGCCTAAGTATCTTCAAAAGGTGGGAGGTCAACTCAAGATGTAATTTCCGATAATTGCTGACAACTTCTACTCATCCAGTTATAGCTTGGTGTACGTATGAAGCATAATAGCATATGGTTTTCACCCCCACGACGTATAGATGCATGAGTGCATGACGCCTCAGTATATAGAGTTTAGTGATTGACATCAACTCAGACTTCAACAAATTCTTTGACGGTATATACTCCGTATCAAGTAGTAATTAATACAAGGTAATTAGGATTTAGGGGTGACCATTATCTCTGTTGGAGCTGAGACGTATCGGCTCCTGGAGGGGGTCCTCAATCGTCTTGTCCTTATATCTGCAAGGGGAAAACTCCGAACCCCGAGCCGTAGCCCGGGGCGGAGCCTCCGACGCCCAAGTCAGAATTATGGCATAAAGAGATAAAATGTTATTTAGAGAGAGATGAAACCTTATCCCCTCACTTTTCCCTAAGGAATGAAGGGGGTATATATAGTGGTGGTAGAGGTACTACGAATAATCCAAGAGTATAGTACCCCTACCAATCTTGACCGTCCATTATGCCTTAATTAGATAATTGATATCTCTTTGACTTTATTGCATCACATGCGCCTTTATTAAGGTACACTGACCTTAAGACTATGGAGCAATATCAAAATGGTACCGACAATCTCGTATTCCCGTTTATAGTCGTATTTGCCCTTTCTGGCTCTTCTGGAATGATCCGCAGGGGCAAAAATGACAATAACTTCTACTTTTTCTTAAGTTTAAAATGACCACTAGGCTACGAGATAATTAATTCATAGTAGTAGTAAATGAGTACTCGTAACTCGATATCATTTATGAGATCTTTGCATGCAAAATGTAGTCAATAACGACATAAATAAATTTATAAATCTCGTCCACAATCACCAGTCACCCACTTTCGATGCTCACATTCAATGCACAATGGGCCACTACTAATTTCTTTCACAAGACGCTCTAGTGGATCTTTTCCATTCTAACATTGATTTAGTTCGATTTCGAATCAAGAAAGAAATAAACGTTTTTTTTTTTTTTTTTTTTTTGTACTATCAGAGTATAGTATTGTGTACTTGAGTACGCCAATGGAGATTACCCGAGGCCTAGTATAGTAGTATTGCTCATTGGCCAGTAACCAAAATTTTCTTTTTTCTTATACCAAAATGTTTCTTTAACTTACATGAATACTCCATTCTCGTTTTGTCTTGACATTATTTCATTTCATAAAGAACCACATACAGGGGCGAATTTAGGGGGTAGCCTTGGGTGTACCGGCTATCCTAAATTCTCCGAAAACGTTAAAATATTGCCTAAAAAATTCCAAAAAAATAGGAAAAAAATTTGAAAAAATTAATTTGTACTAAAAAGGCTACCCCAAGTTTTTGGGGCTAGATTCGCCACTGACCACATATGAAAATCTATATTCCCTCTGGTTCAAAGAGATTTTTTTTCTTTTTGCAGTTTTGATTGCCATATTATGGACTATTTGTAGATCAAATGAAAACCTCGTTTGCTTTAAAATCAAGTGGAGTTAGTAGATTGCAATGCAGAATATGTATTAATTTTTGTAACAAGTGAACGATTCATTTGGTTTAAAGATAGCGCCAAACATGGCACCTCAAAACTACGAAACAGAAAAGAGAAATACCTTTGAATCGGCAGGGAGTATATGTGAACACCTAACTATAGACGATTGTGTATTAGTTTAGTAATGCATAATAGATTGACACCCAACGTCACCGCCTAGGTAATAAGCATCCTCTTTAAGTGGTCAAAATGTTTATAACATAAAATTATTGTAGTCAAATTATCAAATAAATAAATAGAATATAGAAATTGCAGATCCTCTTTGATAGACTTGATTATACGAGTCTAAGGTCTACCTACCTATATATATACCCACCACTTATCTCAAAACTTTATAACCACACAAAATTATCAAATATCACCAAAACAATTACCTAAAATTCTTTCTAGTTTTTGTTAAAAAATAGTAAAAAGTAAAAAAAATATAATGGCAAATTCAGAGGTAAAAGTTATAGGAGCATGGCCAAGTCCATTTGTGATGAGGGCACAAATTGCGCTACACTTGAAATGTGTAGAGTACGAATTCATCGAAGAAACAATGCAGCCAAAAAGTGATCTTTTGCTGAAATCAAACCCGGTTCACAAGAAAATCCCGGTTCTTCTTCACCATGATAAGCCGGTTTGTGAGTCAAATGTGATTGTTCAGTACGTTGATGAAGCCTTCTCTTCTGGTTCCTCCATTCTTCCTGCTGACGCTTATGATCGCGCCATGCATCGCTTTTGGGCTGCCTACGTTGATGACAAGGTATACCATTTTTTGTTTTATGGGTTTTGGTTTCGGTTTAGTTTGGATTTGAAGCGACAGAGACGTAGGATCATATAGAGCCACAAAACTTAATTTATTGTGTTATTTTTGTGTTGTTTGTGTTGATTTATTTTTTCTATATTTATTGACTACTTTCTGGACTGATTATTGTTATATTTTTTGTGGGAATCGAATTAGTTAAAAATATAATGTCTGAAAATGTAAAAGTCAAGAAATCTGTATAATTTGGGTCTAAATAAGTCATTTCACTGCCCGTCTGCCCCTGTATAATTGGATCTAGAGAACAAAGTTACTCCGTACAAATTATTCTTAAAAACTTGACGTAATTGATACGAAGTGTAATTTATTCTTATGCTCTCTCGATTAGTGTTACTCCGTATATTCTTATAGACTTATTTTGTACAAAGTCTCAAGAATATCGAATTCGGGGTTTTATACTTCTTTAAAAGACTGTGTGATGTTGCAAAGAGTATCAAATACGTTATTAATATAAAACCAAACTTTAATTTGGGTGGTTGCATACTTGCATGCAGTGGTTCCCTAGCATGGTTGCAGCATCAAGGGCTGAAACAGAGGAAGCAAAGGCAGCAGCGTATGATCAAGTGAAAGAAGGGCTTTTGCTGCTCGAGGACGCCTTTAACAAGCTGAGCAACGGGAAGCCCTTCTTCGGGGGCGACAAAATCAGGTTTTTGGACATTGCCTTCGGCAGCTTCCTAGGGTGGTTGCGCGTGTCGGAAAAGATGAACAAAATGAAGCTTCTTGATGAAGCCAAGACACCTTCCCTTGTGGGTTGGGCTGACAGGTTCTGTGCTGATGCTGCTGTCAAGGATGTCATGCCTGAAACTGATAAGCTTGCTGAGTTTGCCAAGATCATTATGGCTAAGCACAAAGCTGCAGCTGCTGCTTCTACTTAGAATGAAGATTAATTACTAGGGTTGGGATCGGAGTTTTATGAAGATTACAATGATTAAGATGGATTCATTTTTAATGATTAATAGTTGTGTTGTGCTTTTTATTCAGTTTATTGTTGTTAATTGTTATTAGTCTGTAAAGATGTTTGAGAAATAATCGCTCTCGCTTCTCTCGTCATATAATCTGTCACCATGTTGTGCTAGCTGTTGACAACATCCACACTCGCACGGAGTTTCATCTGGAACTCTCTGCATTTCAAATAGATATTAACTAATCGATCCATGGGTTGGTTAACCTTCCCAATCCCATGGATTAACAGTTCACAATCACATGCCTAAAACCATAAAATCACATGTATTATGAGAATTCATCCAATTGAGGCCCATAAGAACAAGGCCTTCTGTTAGAGTGGCTCTTTTTCTAATGAAATTTAAATCATGACTGCTAATCATGATTTAAACTCCATCTTAATTATTAAACTCCACCACTAATAATAATCTTTTTAAGCATTACACCATGAGTATTATTCTACTCTCGTCTATGACACACCCATTGGCGATTACCCGGTATCACCAAGTATTACTCCTTGCCTCCTTGGCCATTAAACGACGCAAGTTCCTTTTTTCATATATCAAAATGTTTATTTAAGATATATGAATACTCAATTCACGATTTGCCTTAACATCAATTCATTTCATGAAGATCTAGATACAACGGTTGCACCAGAAGGTATCAACTATATCGAACAACTAATTACTAAAAAAGTAATTATGTGAACGCCTTTAGGGGCGATCTTGTATTATTATGCATAATAATGCCTAAAGTCACCGCTAGGGATGGGCATGGACCCAGGACCCAACTCAGACCCGCCGGACACGGCCCGCTCGGGTCGGGTTTGGGTCTTAAAAAGTAGAACCCGACGGGTCTAGACCCGACCCAGACCCGAGCATATAAATAACGGGTCGGGTTCGGGTCCAACTTTTGAGACCCGGACCCGACCCAGACCCGCCTAATTTAAAAAAAAAAAAAAAATCTAATGTTGTTAGCGTATTAGATTCCGCGACTGTCTCTCCAGTCTCCACTTTTAACAAATTCATGCCTACGCTCTTCATTTCATTCATGAAAATTTAACTTCATCTACTGTCGTTGGTCGCTGCCGATTTTTATCGTCGTCAACTTACACATGACTTGTCCTCCGTTATAATTAAGGCCGATGGGAAATCATTAATTTAAGGTACAAATTAGTCAAAAAAAGCTTGAAAATTGATTGTTAAACATTATATTTTGTATGTTCTCAATTACATAGTTTAAATCATTTTGTTTGTATTCAATTGTTATGTTGAGCAATAGTAATTTCAAATTATTATTTGGTATTGGTTCTCAATTGGTAGGTCT
Organism: Spergularia azorica; assembly: GCA_038382645.1. Lineage (NCBI taxonomy): Eukaryota > Viridiplantae > Streptophyta > Magnoliopsida > Caryophyllales > Caryophyllaceae > Spergularia > Spergularia azorica. Next base: position 3,340,661 of record JBBYHQ010000002.1, read on the forward strand.
GAGTGTTTTCGACATCTCCTATAGTATAGGTATTCAATTATCATCACCTTTCTATGTTCATCTTTTGAGTTCGGTTTACCCAGATATTTAATTATTGTTGGGTTTGATTATTATTTGTGTTTGGTTTACTTATTACAGATGTTCAACATATGCGAATTTCTTTTCGCGTATGATATGTGACGGAATATCGAAAGTAAATTGCATTCCTACTCAAAAATATCGTTTCTTATACGTATTAAGGCCTTCGTATATGGGACCCGCACGAGACCCGACCCAGACCCTGACCCGACGGGTCCGGGTCTGGGTCTAGAAAATTAGGACCCGTTGGGTACGGGTCGGGTCCTGGTCTACACAAAATATCACTGGTCCGGGTCTTAGCGGACCCGACCCAAACCCGACCCATGCCCATCCCTAGTCACCGCCGATGGTCCTGTTTGATTCAACTTAAAAAACAGTGAATTCAAATAAAATGAGATTAAATCAATTGAAATTAAATCAAATCAAATCAAATCAAATCAAAATTATCCATATAAAAATCAATTAATCTAGTCTATCTCTAGTTAATAATTCGTCTAAATGCTGTTAATTTATCAATAAATGCAGTTCAGATCAAATCAAATCAAGTTCATTCAAATCAAATCAAATCAGAAAAATACAATCTTATCCTACAAGGCCTGTGTAAGCTTTCTCATCTAGAAGTCAAAATGTTCATAACATAAAATACTTTGTAGTCAAATTTATGTGATAATCACACAATTTACTCCACATAAATAAAAAAGGAAATAAATAAATAGAATAAATAAAAAAGGGAAATAAATAATTAGAATATAGAAATTAAAAATCCTCTTGATTCTATGAGAGTATTACCTACTCACCTACCTACCTATATATATCCCCAGTCCCACTTACATAAAACATTACTCCTATAGTTTTTCAGTAAAAATAGTAAAAAGTTAAAAAAAAAAAAAAAAAAAAAAGATGGCAAATTCAGAGGTAAAAGTTCTAGGATCATGGCCTAGCCCATACGTGATGAGGGCCCAAATTGCGTTACGCTTGAAATCTGTGAAGTACGATTTCATTGAAGAAAACATGCCACCAAAAAGTGAGCTTTTGCTGAAATCAAACCCGGTTCACAAGAAAATTCCGGTTCTTTTTCACAATGATAAGACGGTTTGTGAGTCACTTGTGATTGTTCAGTACATTGATGAAGCCTTCTCGTCTGGTTCTTCCATTCTTCCTGCTGACGCTTACGATCGCGCCATGCATCGCTTTTGGGCTGCATACGTTGATGACAAGGTATACCAATTTTGTTTTATGGGTTTTGGTTTGCGTCATTCAGTTTAATTAGTTCGGATTTGAATAGTCTATATATAGGGTGGCAAAACTTTATCTAGTTATTTCGTGTTTCCTCTTTTTGTAGGGTTGTAATTTCGTGTTAATTAATTTGGTGTTCCTTTTGAACCCTTTTTTTGTGTGTTTTGATACATTGCCAAATTGTTTGATCAGCAAGCTTTTAGACTTTATTTTCTGGATTGATTGATGTATACATTTGGTGTGGGAAAACAGTCAAATATATAATGTCTGAAAGCGTAAAAGTCAAGTAATCCATGAATTAATTTTGAAGAATAGACGAGATCATAGAAATTGTATAATTTGGGCCTAAATATGTCATTGTACTGCCCGTCTGCCCTTGTATATATAATTGGATCTAGAGAACCAATTTCCTTTATACCAGATAAATTATACTCCGTACTTAAATCTTTTGAACGAAAAATCAAAACGGATCAAAGGACTAAATGTCGAAAACTTCCATTCGTATTAGTCAGATTTGTCAACGTATGTATCGACACATCAAGATCAGATGTGATTTTTACGCTTTCTCAATTGATGTAAGACTTCGTATTTTGTAAGAAGTTTGCGGAAATGTACTCTTAAACCGAACTTTATTTACGTATTTTGGGAGTACGTCTTACTTTATAAAAATTATGTTGTCGCATAATGTCAAGTTCAGTCTCAAGAGTGTAAAAATCAGCTTACTTAAAAGTGTAAAAATCGATTATGAGTGTAACAAGTACATTATTAAACATAAACAAACTATAATTTGGGTGGTTGCATGCAGTGGTTAAGTTTCCTTGCTATATTGCAGCATCAATGGCTGAAACAGAGGAAGCAAAGGCAGCAGCGTATGATCAAGTGAAAGAAGGGCTTTTGGTGCTCGAAGATGCCTTCGTCAAGCTGAGCAACGGGAAGCCCTTCTTCGGGGGTGAGAAAATCAAGTTTTTGGACATTGCCTTGGGCAGCTACCTAGGGTGGTTGCGCGTGTTGGAAAAGAGGAACAAAGTGAAGCTTCTTGATGAAGCCAAGACACCTTCCCTTGTGGGTTGGGCTGAAAGGTTCTGTGCTGATGATGCTGTCAAGGATTTCATACCTGAAACTGATAAGCTTGTTGAGTATGCTAAGATCATGATGGCTAAGATGACCAAACCTGCAGCTGCTGCTTCTACTTAAAATGAAGATTATTAGTGTTGGAGTTAATAATTAAAATGGACTACTTAGTTTTTTAATGTGTAATGTTTATCTAGAGGTCTACACTGTAGACACCTAAAAGTGTCAGCAATAATTTTACTACACTATCAAAATTTTACTACTCAGGTTCCGTTTGATAGGACTGCATCTTTCTGATCTGATCTGAACTGAACTGAACTGAACTGATCTGATTTGATTTGAATTGGTTGAACATTTGATCGAATTTCAACGAATTAGTATCAATTATGGACCAAATACATTGATAATTATTTTGATATTTCTGATCTCATTTGAAGGATTCTAATCTGATCTGATTTGAATGATTCTGAACTGATCTGAATACTAATTATATTAAGTTCTATCAAACATGATCTCACACAATTAGTTTTACTACCTCAATTTTTCATTACAATTAATTTTACTACTCCGATATCAATTTTACGACTACTTACTCAATTTTACATTGTAGACAAAATAATTGTGTCTACACTATAAACCTCTAACAATTTACATGTTGGTGTTGGAGCTTTAATTCTTGGCACCTAATATACCCTTTGTTATCTGTTCTTGAATCACGATAGCCGGAACGGGTATCGTCATGTTGGTTCTTGAACCAAAACCAAGTAGTTCCTTGTTGGTTATGAATTTAGTTTTGGGTACGATTTTTTCTTTTCTTTTCGGGGATGAAAACTTGATGGTCGACATTGTTATGTTATAATGTACGTCATATTTAAATCCATTGTATCCTTTCATAAAAAGTAGTCTATTATACGCATTGACATTCAATGTAATGAAATAAGTACTAGTACATCCCTATCGTTTAAATTGTACATCCGAATGCATAGTCAACATGCAACACAACGTTTAAATTGTACATCCAAATCAAGTTAACTAACATGCAACACAACATATTATGAATCCACAATACATCATTAGATTAATTACATTGTCACTGACATAAAGTTGACCTGAGTGCACGGACTTGTATATTTGAGAGAGGTGAGATGGTAAAATCTGTGATCAAACCAAATCCATGATGGTAATAAAATATTTACATAATGACAGTATGACACGCACAATAAAGGTAAATTCAATGATGATGATCCTAATATTAGTATAAATAAATACATTTATAATTCAAATCAGATCACTGACGTCATTTTAATCTTATTGAGCATTATTACTGCATTAGTACCGAGATTTTGGAATACTTCTTTTTGCATGTGTGATTACCTAATTATTAGTGACAACTATTCGTTTTACGAATTGCCTGACATTATGGCCTATGTAGTGGTCGTTTGGTTGCCACTCAAAATCATGGGAATTCAGAAATTTCATAAATTAATTTTTTTGTTTGGTTGCCTAAAATCATGGGAATTGGAAAAATTGAGAAATTATGGGAATTTCCAATTCCTACAAAATGGAGGAATTGGCTTACCTAGCCCCCCCGTAGTAATTGATAATTTATGTGGGAATTTAATTCCTACATGCAACCAAACAGTTTTGATGTGAATTTCTACAACCTAGGAAGTGAAACTTCATGGGCATTTCGAATTCCCGTATGCAACCAAATGACCACTAAGCTTCGTAAGAGTACTCTAAAATTAAACAAAGCAAAAATAAATAAATAGAATATATATATATCCTAAACCCACAATTTACACCAAATAATTATCAAAACCATCAAACAAACGAATACAATTCTATTTTATCATATTAATTATCTCAAATTCATTCTAGTTTTTGTGTAAAAAGAGTAAAAAGTAACAAAAAAAAAAAAAGAGACGACAAATTCAGAGGTGAAAGTGATAGGAGCATGGCCAAGTCCATTTGTGATGAGGGCGCGAATTGCACTTTACTTGAAATGTGTCGATTACGAATTCCTAGCAGAAACATTGGACCCAAAGAGTGAGCTTTTGCTGAAAATGAACCCGGTTCACAAGAAAGTTCTGTTTCTCCTACACCATGGTAAGCCGGTTAATGAGTCGACCGTCATTGTTCATTACATTGATGAAGTGTTCTCTTCTGGCTCCTCCATTCTCCCCTCCGATGCTTACGAACGCGCTATCCATCGCTTTTGGCCAGTTGCCTACCTCGATGACAAGGTAAGTCATTTCTATTCTATCTTGTCTATCTGGATTTTGGTTTTCGCTGTTTGGTTTAGTTTAAATTTAATTTAATAAAAAAAATAATACGAGTATCATTTAGAGCAACAAAGTATTCTCTCCTGATTTCATAAATATTAGCATCTGCAGGAGTTGTACTAGACAAGTACTCCCTCCGTCCCATCTCAAACGCCCCGGATAATATTTGTAGTGGAAGATGAAAAATTGATATAATAAGTTGAGTGGGTAATATTAGGAAAAAAGGAGGAGAGAAAATGTGGGGATTAATAAAAGTAGGAGAGATAATGTGAGAGAGGATGTGATAGTTTAATAAAAGTTGGCAAAAGAAATATGTCCCAAAATAAATGGGGTGTTTGAGGTGGGACGGAAGGAGTATTGGACATTATTTTATAAACAGAATAAAAACAGATAAAGGATTCTACTCGCATTTTGCATTAGAATATAGTTTTCCTAGGAAGCGAATAATAGCGCACTATAATTGTCACACTTGCTACGACAATGCAAGCAATAGAAATTATTCCCTCCTATGTTTGATACGAGACAGAGGCGATGATCGATGGTTTTTTCGCTCTTCGGATTACCTAATTATTTTACAGTGTACTACTCCGTATTTTGTAAGAAACTCGTAAGTAATGTTCTCTTAAAAATCAATTTTAGGTTCATAACACCAATTTTCGGCTTTGTAATTACGAATTGGACTAAGGCTTGTACTCTCGTAAAATGTAAAATTGTGCTTAGAGTGTGTAAAAGATCTTTTTGTCTAGCTTAGAGTGTAAAAAATTATTCCGAGAGTATTACAATTTACATGTACGTACAATTTTAATATAATCGAGATGTTAGTGGTTGCAGTTGTTTCCAAGCATGATGGGGACATTAAGAGCTGAAACAGTGGAAGCAAAGGTAGCAGGCATTGAGCAAGTGAAAGAAGGGGTGTTGCTTCTTGAAGAAGCCTTTAACAAGCTGAGCAACGGGAAGCCATTCTTTGGTGGCGACAAATTCAGGTACTTAGACATTGGTTTCGGGTGCTTCCTAGGGTGGTTGCGTGGCTCGGAGAAGTTGAGCAATATGAAGCTTCTTGATGAAGCCACAACACCGTCACTTGTGGTTTGGGCTGACAGGTTCTGTGCTGATGAAGCTGTTAAGGATATTATGCCTGACACTGATGAGCTTGCTGAGTTTTCCAAGATTTTGATGGAAGAGCAGCTGCTGCTTCTACTTAATTTGCAGTTTACTGTTCTATTTTTAACTAATTTGAAGATTAATGTTGGGAGTTATGTGATGATCACAAATTCAGAATAAGATGGATTAATGTATGTTTCTTAATGTTTACATTGCTGATCATATTGTGTACGAGTTTTCAAATGTATTATTATTGTTGGTATTTGATTACATCGATTATTGATAATATCAAGATTCGAATGACATAATTTGATGATCAATCATAAATTTTTAGAATATTGGCCAGTCACTTTTCAAATATAAAATTAAGTTGAATGCAAATGCGAAAGACTTAATTAATCACGAAACACGAGATCCGTTCCTTATCAAATCGACCACCGCCCACCTCCATCCTTATTGCACGTTGCAGACGTGCATAGGTGAGTAAAATTGCCCAATATCACCTTATGTCCTGGCCTTGAGCAAATTCCCTTGCACCACCCTCGAAAATCTCTTTGAGTTTATAATGTATCATAATCTATATATTGTCTTTTGGTTTCACATTCACAAATTAAAGGAGTCCATCATTTCATTTGCATTCATGTTAATTACCTTTGCTAACAAACAAATTAATTAAATTGACCATTGTACCTTGAATGCCCTTCAATTTTTTTAATGCCCTTCAATTTTTTTTAAATAGTTTTTAAAAAAATTTATTAAATCGTATGTATATAAGATTAGATGAAAAGAAATACAGTATCGAGTTTAAAACCATTGTACCTTGAATGAACTTAATTTAGTTTCAAGATGGAGAAAAATGAAGTAAAGGACTATTGAATTGGTAGAACTAAGAAAATGAGGGAGAAATGAAGACGAGGAACAAGAGATAAGGATATTATTTCCTAGTATATAATATCTCGTGAAATTGTATTATTTATATTTTAGGATAGTCAATATCTTGTATTCTTATATCTTGGTAAATGTGTATTTCGTAATATTTGTAATGTTGGCTACCCTAGGATTAACCGTAATTGTACTCTTGTATTTATACTCACTTTTGTATATCAATACAATAAGTTTTTCCTCAATCTCATACTCTTATAAAAGATTGATGATTCAAGGAAACCATTGTACCTTGAATGATGTGATGAATTACACAAGAAATCGAGGGGAAATAGAACGAATACAAAGTTGTTTTTTTTTTTCAGTCGAAAAGTTGATTTTAATAGTATTCAAAAAATCCATTCGAAAACACATCTTTATATTTATATAAGGTAGGAATTCGAATATCCAAAATATTCAAATATATAGCATACGCCATCCCTTATGTCAGCTTTGTATGTAGTCTTTAAGGTTAAGCTTTCTAACATAAATAATTACAGTCAAATGAAAATATTAGTAATTTAATTACTCAAAAAAATTATATATAACCTCACTTATCACACAACATTATAAGCATACAAAACTATCAAATACTTTCAAACAATTACTTCTCATTTCATATATCATATCTAAAAGGGTAAAAAGTTAAAAAAAAAATGTCGAATTCAGAGGTAAAAGTTATAGGAGCATGGCCAAGTCCATTTGTGATGAGGGCACAAATTGCGCTACACTTGAAATGTGTAGAGTACGAATTAATTGAAGAACTAATGATCGTAAAAAGTGAGCTTTTGCTGAAATCAAACCCGGTTCACAAGAAAATCCCGGTTCTTCTTCACCATGATAAGTCGGTTTGTGAGTCGAATGTGATTGTTCAGTACATTGATGAAGCCTTCTCATCTGGCTCCGCCATTCTTCCCACTGATGCTTACGATCGCGCTATCCATCGCTTTTGGGCTGCCTACGTTGATGACAAGGTATACCATCTATGTTCTACTTGGTATATGTCGTTTTTTTTGTCTGCGTGGTTTGACTCAATTCGGATTTGACTCAGGTAGAAATTTAGGTTGTGTAGAGGCTTTACATTTCCGTGTTTCTTGTTTTTAGTATCATATACTCCCTCCGGTCCAGATTAAACTTTCCATCATCTTTTTTAGGGTTTCGGCTTTGTTTTCCCCATTCCTAAAATGTTACGTTTTTTGTCGAGTGAATAATTAAGGATGCTAGATAAAGATGTTGGTGATAGTTAACTTTTAAATTTATTTGCTAAATGAATTATTAAGAATTATTTATTAGTTTTTCTTTGGAAGTGCGCAAAAAGGAGCGGGAAGTTTAAATTGGACCGAAGGGAATATATTGATTGATCAAGTAATTGCAAGTGTACTTGCTTCTAGCTAGAATAAAGCCAAACGATAATTTAATTTATTAATGTGTCACTTCAGTTTATAAAGTTTTGATTTGTCATTAAAACGTTACTTTCAATTAAAGTTACATATCATCAAAACATCAAATGATGACACGATAATATATACAATGAGAAAATTGGATCTAAATGTTAACAATACTTGGGAACTAAACTCAGTCAAAGTAAACGTACGTCGTCATTTAATATTATTTAATTAAAATTTGGGGTTTCGCAGTGGTTTCCTAGCATGATGGCAGCATCAAGGGCAGAAACAGAGGAAGCAAAAGCAGCAGCCTTAGACCAAGTGAAAGAAGGGCTTCAGCTTCTTGAGGAAGCTTTCATAAAGCTGAGCAACGGGAAGTCCTTCTTTGGTGGCGACAAAGTCGGGTACTTGGATATTGCCTTGGGGTGCTTCCTAGGGTGGTTACGTGTCTCAGAGAAGATGAGCCCTTGCAATATAAAGCTTCTTGATGAAGCCACGACACCCTCACTTGCGGCTTGGGCTGACAGGTTCTGTGCTGATGCAGCTGTCAAGGATGTTATGCCTGACACTGATAAGCTAGCTGCGTTTGCCATGTCCATGATGGCTAGGCACAAAGCTGCTGCTTCCTCTACTTAATTTGAAGATTAATAATGTTTGGATTTTATATTATTATAAGTTTATAACCACAATAATATGCTTAATTAATGTTTTATGTTTAAGGGATAACTAAGGTTTATATATGTTGGTTTTCATTCCTGTATCTTGTATGTGGCTTTGTGATACTCGACATGTTATTCTATGTTTCTACTAGTATGTTTCAAGGTTGAACTATGTTTCCCATTAGTGATCACGTTTATCTCTTTGGCCATTTTCCAACTTGTCCACAATTATTTCTCATGAACAGTTTTTGAGATCCAGTTTTCGGAGCAACATCTTCAAACTGAAACTTCTACTGTAGATGAACAAATTTACAAAGAGCTTCACATCAACTAGAAATAGTTTCTCAATTTTGTGTATTTTTAGGATTTAGAAACAGTTCAGAAACACTTCAAAAGTTTGGTCAAACACATGCACTCTATACTAATTCGTTACCTTCACAGAAGAAATATACGGAGTAGTCACAAACTGCTAGTAATAACTTGTACGAGTACATACGTATTCTGAACGCGACTAGGCCTTGGTTTAATAAAAGTCACATACTTTCCATCCATCATCACACTTGTTACCTTCAAAAAATATAGCCCCAAAATAGTAGGCATTCCTAAGTAGGTTGGGCCTAGGTATAATAGAAGTCAGTTGTATATATACACTACTTACATCACATGTATGATCTATCGAACTATCATAATAATAATGATTTTATTTGAAGTCCGAAATTCGGGCCTTTATTATGGCTAAAGTATTCATACCATGTCCACATAAACGTAAGGAAGACTACCTTACAAACTCTGGCACACCACTTCCTAAGATGTTCACCATCAACTACTCGCATCAGTTAATCAAGAGGTGGTACTATGACATTAATGGTCAAGTATACGAACTACGTAAGCCCGTTTCGCCCCTGGCATTATATCACCCGACCCGATTGACCCGTTTTGCCCTAGCTGCAGATCGGCCTTCTTCGATTTCTTCATGTCTAGGCAAGTATCGTTATCAGCAGCTCAAGCATGGCTAGAGCAATTAATCGTAAACACGACGGAACTTATACGTAACCTTGATGAGTATCCAACTACCAGATATTGCAACAAATTCAATGTAATTGTTGAACCATGTAGTGTGTGTTTTGATGATGACAAGATGATATGATTTCGATGTTGATTACTCCCTTGTTATGAGC
>JBBYHQ010000002.1:3350674-3377939 GCA_038382645.1 Spergularia azorica
ACCAATTAGCGTGTACACCCTCTTCAATACAGGGGTATTTTGGGTATGGGGTGTTTAAAGGGGGACGGAGGGAGTACTTACTTACCCCCGCTTGGAGACTCGCTAGCGGAGTAAGCAGTAAGTTCTTATGTAAAACCGCCTGATTAAACCGTCTCGTCTTTTCGACGGTAGATGGAGCTAGTGGGTTAGGGTAGTTCAGAATATGGAAAGAAGAGAGGAACTAGTTGCGTAAGTGCAGGGTTAGTGCAGTGTAATGTTGTACACCCAACTCATTTTGTTCAAAAATAATGTCTAAGTTATTTAATTACGCATATGATATGATAAGATGGGCTAATGTAAATAATTGTTCATATCCTGTGCATAGTTTTTTGGGCCTTTAAAGAGCACTATCCCCACCTAAATGAGGCATGAAGTCAATGCAACCAACTACCCAAAGAGACTGAACTGTTGTGTAGAAGAAAAATCAAACACAACTCTTTGCTCACGGGAAGATGACCCATAAAGAGATACTTGAGTGAAAAGGTTCCCTTTCTAAGAAACGGCTAAGTATGGGCACTATAAGATTGAAACTATTTATTGTGAGGATGTTGTATGTCAACTTTATCTAAAAAAAAGGTTCGAGTTGCAATGTGAAAGAGTACTTTAGTCGTATGAGGCAAAAGAGGTTGGCAAGCACCGAAAAAGGAAGGCATTTTATATGAATTTTATTTCATGTACTCGAGTACTATTATATACTAGTATGGATACCTTTACAATCTAGCGTGTTCGTGTCTGATATCATGACATCGATGTTTAAATTACCTAAGACGATGAATAATACATTGGCATACTTACAGTTGTGGACAAATATTGCCTCCATAATTATTGAATATTTGGTTTTGTCCTTGATATGTACTTGGCAAGATCATATCCAATTCTTAAAATTTTCCCGTATATTGAGTGTTCCTTATAGAAGACTGTTCCAAAAGTTGTATCAAGGTGTCAGTTAATAGTTATTATGAATTTCAGAACCATATGTTAACATCAAAGGCACCAGTGGTCTAGTGGTAGAATAGTACCCTGCCACGGTACAGACCCGGGTTCGATTCCCGGCTGGTGCATATCTTTTTTTTTTTTTAGGGGAGGTTTAATTTGGTTCACATTGACGAAATTATGTTGTGTTCGGTCTGGGGTTGGGTGGAGTTAGCTGGGTGGGCCAAATAATTAAGTTGGGATTCAAAATCGTGTCTTTCAGGGGTGGGCTGACTGGGCACATTTCTTTCACTCAATTAGGAATTTCGGCTTTTGGAACACCGGGTGCTACAATGTCATTTTCCATTCGGCTAAGCCTTTTCTTGTTACTGCACTCGTTCTATTGGATTGTTGATACGGAGTTCAATAACCCAATTTCCTATGTTTAGGAACGGGGATTAGCAGACTCACTTAAGACCCCCAAGTGAAATACTCATTTCTCTCTCATCTTTTATTTTCTCCTTGTTTCCTCCGCCTGCCTTGGCTTCTCAGGCCGGGAATGACTATGCTTTGGTAATTTCCGGCTTGATTTCGTCGTTTTTAATGCTTTTGAGTTGTATCTTTCTTCTTCTTAATTGTTTGATAAATAATTCCTCTCCTTTAGGGAGTTTTTCTATCCCGTCAAGGGGATCTTTTGCTTCTCAACTTGTGAGAGGTGGTGTGTTGTGTGGTTTGATTGATCTAATTCCTACTAGTTTCAATCTCTTCACCTGGTGTTCTCTGTTTGGATCTGACCGTTTTCGGGATGGTAGATGGAGGACTTACTCCTCTCTTGGTTTGCCCATGGCGGTCGAACTCGTGCTGTTCTTCTGCCTCAAAGCCAACCACTCAGATTCACCTTCGGGAATGACGCATTGGAGCTCTTTCGATCTTCGCTACCCCATCAACTTATACATCAAGACGGTTATAGCACATCTCGAAGTGTTTTTCTCCGCCGTAAATGATGTGAGAACATCCAAAAGTTATCTCGGATTTCGATCAGTAAACAAGGAGACTTACCTGACCCGTTGTTTATTTAACTGTCTTTGTTGTATTTTTTGTTGTAGTATTGTAGATCTTGCTTATTGTAAGTGCCGTTTGGCTATTTATCAATGAGATTAGCTAGTGGGACGGGCATGGTCCCAAGGTACGATTCCATTGTCAGCACGTTATTATTCATCACTAGCAAGAGTCTCTCGATCGATCCAAACTCCAACGTCTACTCCCCAACACAAACTAGAATAATTCAATGATCTAATTTGACGGTATATATCAAGTGCTAGTAATTAATACTAGGGGGTCGTTTAGATACCCCTAAATTCCATAGGAATTTTATTTTCCTATAAATTGGGTTTTTGTGGGGTTGTTTGGATAACTCATTTTTGTAGAAGTGGAAGCATAAGAATTCAATTACCTAGCCCCTCATGGTCATTCACAATTCCTATAGTGTAAAATATATAGAATTACTACTTTTATCCTTTAATTACTTCTTATATGTTTATTTAGCTACATTAATAGATGATAAGTTAGTCATTTTAATAACTAAACAAAGGAATTGTTGTATGGTAACCAAACAAGACATGTGAAATTAATTCCAAGGAATTCTAAGTTCCTATATGGTATCCAAACGTTGTAAGACAAATTCCCGGGAATTTATCTTAGAAATTCATTTCCCGGGATAATCTATTTCCTATACGAATTTAATTCCTATGTTATCCAAATGACCCCTAGGTAATTACTAATTAGGGGGTAGTCCTTTTTCTCGTATTTGCCCTCTCCGGCATTCTGGAATGATCCGAAAGGGCAAAAATGACAATAACATCTGCTTTTTCTTACGTTTAAAATGACCACTAGGCTACGAGTATCATTTATTAGATCTTTGCATGCAAAAAGTCAAATAGTCAATAACGACTAGAATAAATCTCGTCCACAATCACCAGTCACCCACATTTGCTGCTCACATTCAGATATTCAATGCGGAATGGGCTACTACTACTAATTGCTTTCACATTACGCTCAACAGCCGCTTAAGTGAATATTTTCCATTCCGTCACCAATTTAGTTCGAATTTGAGCCGGGAAAGAATTAAACGTATGATCTTTCTAATTTATACCATGAGTACCAATAATTCTATTCTCATGTATGGCGTGAATGCGTGATTACTCGACACCAAGTATTACTCCTTGGCCATTAAACCAATTTCCCATTTTTCTTAGTTTTTATGTTTATTTAAACTATTTGAATTCTCAATCCTCGATTTGCATTATCATAACTTCATAAGGTAATTTCCCGAAAAACCATATACAACGGTTATACCAGAAGGTTCCAACTATATCGAATGGCTAGCTAATTACTAAAAATCTAATTATGTGAACACCTAATTAGTGACGATCGTGTATTATTATGCAGAATAATGCCTAACGTCACCGCCTATGTCAGCTTTGTCATTTAGAAGTCAAAGTGTTCATAACCTAAAATAAACTGTAGTCAATATTATTTGACAATCACGTAATTACTGCTCAAAAATAAAAGGAAATAAATAAATAAAATATAGAAATTATAGATCCTCTTGATTTTATATGACTCTGACCTACCTACCTATATATACCCCCACTTATCACAAAACATTATAACCACACAAAATTATTAAATATCATCAAAACAATAGCATTTCATTTCATACCAAAAAATCATTCTAGTCTTTGTGAAAAAAAAAACCGTAAAAAGTAAAAAAAAAAGATGGCAAATTCAGAGGTAAAAGTTCTAGGAGCATGGCCAAGTCCATTTGTGATGAGGGCACAAATTGCGCTACACTTGAAATCTGTCGAGTATGAATTCATTGAAGAAAACATGCAGCCAAAAAGTGAGCTATTGCTGAAATCAAACCCGGTTCACAAGAAAATCCCGGTTCTTCTACACAATGATAAGCCGGTTTGTGAGTCAAATGTGATTGTTCAGTACGTTGATGAAGCCTTCTCTTCTGGTTCCTCTATTCTTCCTGCTGACGCTTACGATCGCGCCATGCATCGATTTTGGGCTGCCTACGTTGATGACAAGGTATAAACTATTTTGGTTTTATGGGTTTTGGTTTGCGTTATTCGGTTTAGTTCAGATTTGAATCGGTTGAAACTTGAAATAATAATGTAGGATCATATAGGGCGACAAAACTTTATCTTGTTAATTTGGTGTTGTATATATGCATGTGAACTTTTTTGTGTGTGTGTTGATTTATTAAATGTTTGATTAGCAAGCTTTATTTAGACTTTCTGAATTGGTTTTTGTTTACATTTCTTGTGAGAAAACCGTTAAATGGAGCATATAATAATTAATTTTGAAGGATGAAATCATAGAAATTGTATAATTTGGGCCTAAAATATGTCCTTGTACCCCTGTATAATCGGATCTAGGGAACAAAGTTCCATCAAACTAGCTAAATTATACTTAAAAACTTGAGGTTGGTGACATTTTATAAAGAAAAGTCAAAAGGATTTAGACATTTTAGTCTACATTTTGCGGTAGAGTATTGGTTTCCACTTTTCCCTAGGAAGTGCATATAAGATCACATTATTATTGTTAGATGGGTTAATTCACGTGGTACCTTCGTGTTTTGCCAATTTGCACGTGGTACCCAATGTTTTACAAATTTGTTCCAAATATCGTCAAGATTTGACTGTTTTACATGGTACTCTTACCTTTAATCTTCCCACCACCGTCATCAACATCTTCATCCTTTTCCACTACCACCATTATTTCCACCCATACTAAATACCATAACTACCATTTTCCCCTTCTCCATTGAAACCAACTTTTAAACGGCGTTAACGGAATTTTAAAAGTAAGGGCACCATGTAAAAGCAGTCAAATCTTCAAGAGATTTGGTACAAATTTGTAACACTGGGTACCACGCGCAAATCGGCAAAATACGAGGGTACCACGTGAATTAACCCTCTTTTTTAAAAAATAAAAGTTGACGGTGTTAATGAGATGGTTAAGTTTTGGCTACTGTGTGCAAATAGTCAAATCTCAAGGGTATTTTGTACAAATTTGCAAAACATTGGGTATCACGTGCAAATCGGCAAAATACGAGGGTACCACGTGAATTAACCCTTATTAGATTTGTCGACTTATCGACACATTATGTGTTTGAGTTGGTAGGGGGGGAGAGTAATACTTACACTCTTATCAACTTTATAGCAATTATTAATTTAATATACTGTGGCAAAATGTGAAGTCTAGTCTCGAGAGTGTAAGAATCATTTCCCTAGTGTAAAATTCAATTCCGAGAGTAAGTAAATTATCAAGCATAACTAAACTTTAATTTGGGTGGTTGCATGCAGTGGTTTCCCTGCATTATAGCAGCATCAAAGGCTGAAACAGAGGAAGCAAAGGCAGCAGCTTATGATCAATTGAAAGAAGGGCTTTTGCTGCTCGAGGACGCCTTTGTCAAGCTGAGCAACGGGAAGCCCTTCTTCGGGGGGGACAAAATCGGGTTTTTGGACATTGCCTTCGGCAGCTTCCTAGGGTGGTTGCGCGTGTCGGAAAAGATGAACAATATGAAGTTTCTTGATGAAGCCAAGACACCATCCCTTGTAGGTTGGGCTGACAGGTTCTGTGCTGATGCTGCTGTCAAGGATGTCATGCCTGAAACTGAGAAGCTTGCTGAGTTTGCCAAGTTCATTATGGCTAAGCACAAAGCTGCAGCTGCTGCTGCTTCTACTTAAAATGAAGATTAATTATTAGTGTTGGGAGTTTTATGAAGATTACAATAATTAAGATGGATTTATTTTTATGTTTAATGTTTGTGTTGGGAGTTATTTAATTCAGTGTATTGTTGTTAATTGTTATGGTATGTATACGCATCACCATAGACTAATCCAATCTATGTTTTTCATTTTGAACCGTTGTTTAACCAATTCCAAGAGAAAATTGTCTCATACACTTGGACCGTTTACAACAAATTTGGCGAGTAATTGACTATTGCTAATGAGTCAAGTTGTTTGTCGATGACATGAAAATTCGATAACAAAATTGGTTAAATGAAAAAATGTTGTATTTAAATGAAACATACGGAGTGTATCATAATCTGCCCGAATAATGAAACTTATAAAATATGTACATGATTCAATAAGTCCAAATTCAATAAATGTAATCCTAATATTAGCATAAATGCAGCTACAATTAATCAGATTAGATCAAACTTCGTCATTTTGATCTTATCAAGCATTACTGAATTAGTACCGTATAAATTAGACTACTCCTAGTGCAGGTGTGTGAGCAGTGAGCACCTAGATACACCATGAGTGTTATTCTATTCTCGTGCATGGCACACCCATTGGCGATTACCGATATCTTTAAGTATAAGCGTATTGCTCCTTCGCCATTAAAAGACAAAAGTTCATTTTTTTTGTATACCAAAATGTTTATTTAAGCTATATGATAATATGAATACTCAATTCTCGATTTACCTTAACATAGAATAATGATTCGAATCATTTCATGAAAATCTAGATACTTTACAACGGTTGCACCAGAAGATTGCAACTATATCGAACGGCTAATTACTAAAGATCTAAATATGTGAACACCTTTAGGGAGGATCGTGTATTATGCATAATAATGCCTAACGGCTAACGCGTCACCGCCTGTGTAAGCTTCCTCATCATCTAGAAGTCAAAATGTTCATAACATAAGAAAATTCAAATTCATTGAATAATCACACAATTTATTACTCCACATAAATAAAAAAGGAAATAAATAATTCGAATATAGAAATTACAGATCCTCTTGATAGACTTTTTTTTTGAGGGAACTCTTGATAGACTTTAATTCTACGAGACTAATCAAATTATGACCTACCAACCTATATATACCCCCACTTATCACAAAACATTATAACGACACAAAATTATCAAATATTTTCATCATTTCATATAAAAAACGTTCTAGTTTTTGTGAGAAAACAGTAAAAATAAAAAAAAAAGATGGCAAATTCAGAGGTAAAAGTTCTAGGATCATGGCCAAGCCCATATGTGATGAGGGCACAAATTGCGCTTCGCTTGAAATCTGTGGAATATGAATTCATTGAAGAAAACATGCCACCAAAAAGTGAGCTTTTGCTGAAATCAAACCCGGTTCACAAGAAAATCCCGGTTCTTTTTCACAATGATAAGACAATTTGCGAGTCACTTATGATTGTTCAGTACGTTGATGAAGCCTTTTCTTCTGGTTCCTCCATTCTTCCTGCTGACGCTTACGATGGCGCCATGCATCGCTTTTGGGCTGCCTACGTTGATGACAAGGTAAACCCATTTTGTTCTTTGGGTTTCGGTTTATGTTATTCGGTTTAGGGTGGATTTGAGTCGTTATAACTTAGAATTGTCGAATCATATAGGGCCGCAAAACTCTATCTCAGAATTTCGTGTTTTCTCTTTTTGTAAGGTCGTAATTTGGTGTTAATTTGGTGTTCTTTGTGAACTTCTTTTGTGTGTGCTGATACATTGCCATATGTTTGATTAGCAAGCTTGTAGACTTTTCTTGATTGATGTATACATTTGCCGTGGGAAAACAGTCAAATATATAGTCTGAAAGTATAAAAGTCAACTAGTCAAGTAATGTTTGAATTAATTTTGAAGGATGGACCGTGGACAACATCATAGAAATTGTATAATTTGGGCCTAAATATGTCACTGTACTGCCCGTCTGCCTCTGTGTAATTGGATCTAGGGAACAAAATTCCTTTAAACCTGATAAATTATTATACTCCGTATTTCAAACTTTTGTACGAAAAATAAAAACGGATAAAAGGACTAGATATTGAAATCCTTTCATTCATATAGTCAGATTTGTCAATGTATCGACACATTAGGACGTGATTTTTATGCTTTCTCGATTGATGTTATACTTTAATAGACTTGCTTCGTGTTTTGTAAGAGGTATGAGGAAATGTAATCTTAAACCGAACTTTAATTACGGACATTTCACGAATATGGGAGTTTTGTAAACGTACTTCTTACTTCATAAATTGTCACACAATGTCAAGTTCAGCCTCGAGAGTGTAAAAATCATCTTACTAAAATTCGATTCCGAGTGTAATAAGTACATTGTACATTATTAAGCATAACCAAACTTTAATTTGGTTGGTTGCATGCAGTGGTTCCCTAGCTATATTGCAGCATCAAAGGCTGATACAGAGGAAGCAAAGGCAGCAGCGTATGATCAAGTGAAAGAAGGGCTTTTGGTGCTCGAGGATGCCTTTGTCAAGCTGAGCAACGGGAAGGCCTTCTTCGGGGGCGACAAAATCTGGTTTTTGGACATTGCTTTCGGCAGCTACCTAGGATGGTTGCGCGCAGCTGAGAAGATGACCAATAAAAAGCTTCTTGATGAAGCCAAGACGCCTTCACTTGTGGGGTGGGCTGACAGGTTTTGTGCTGATGCTGCTGTTAAGGATTTCATGCCTGAAACTGATAAGCTTGTTGAGTATGCTAAGATCATGATGGCTAAGATGGCCAAACCTGCAGCTGCTGCTTCTACTTAAAATGAAGATTATTAGTGATTTAGTGTTGGGAGTTTTATGAAGACCACAATAATTAAGATGGATTTATTTTTAATGTTTAATGTTTCTGTTTGAGTTTTGATTCTTGAATCTTGGGAGTGTATTATTGTTAATTGTTATGGTATGTATATGCAATTACGCATTACCATAGCTTAAGATTAGTGACTTTCAACATTCACAATGTTCTTCATTTTGAGCCGTTTAACCAATTCCGAAAAAAAAAAAACTTGTCTAATACAGTACACTTGGACCGTTGCGCAAAACTTTGATGTGTCAGTTTACTATTGCTAATGAATTGTGTCGTTTGGCAATGACATGAAAATTCGACAACAAATTTGGCGAAATAAAAAAACGTTGTATGCAAATGAAACATACGGAGTAATAAATCTAATAGTAGCAAAGTAGATCAGAACTCGGAAAACTCTTGTACAAATGGTCTGGGAATCCGGCATTATTGGCACCTAATATACCATTTGTTGTCTGTTCTTGAATCTTGATAGCCGGAACCAGTATCATCATGCCGATTTCTGAACCAAAAACAAGTAGTCCCTGGTTGGTTTTGAATCCAGCTTTGGGTACCTTTTTTTTTTTTTTTCTTTTGTGATGATGATCTGATGGTCGACATTGTTAAGTCTAGACGTAATGAATTTGATCGTAATTTTGGTATAAGTATAGTTACAATTTAGATCAAATTAATGACGTTATTCAAATTCTATTGAGCATTACTGCATTAGTACCGAGATTTTGCTCCTTTGTGCATGTGTGAGCACCTAATAATTAGTGACAACTACTCATTTTACGAAATGCCTGACATCATGGCCTATGTAAGCTTCGTAAGAGTATAAGTACTCCAAATTAAACAAAGCAAAAGTAAGTAAAGAGAATATATATATCCTTTAATATGAGCTTCCTATATATAAACCCCCTAATCACACCAAATAATTATCAAAACCATCAAACAAACAAATACATTTTTATTTCATCATATTAATTATCTCAAATTCATTCTAGTTTTTGTGCTAAAATCGTAGAAGGTTAAAAAAAAAAATGACAAATTCAGAGGTGAAAGTGATAGGAGCATGGCCAAGTCCATTTGTGATGAGGGCGCGAATTGCACTTCACTTGAAATGTGTCGAGTACGATTTCCTAGCAGAAACATTGGACCCTAAAAGTGAGCTTTTGCTCAAAATGAACCCGGTTTACAAGAAAGTCCCGGTTCTTCTACACCTCGGTAAGCCGGTTTGTGAGTCGAACGTGATTGTTCATTACATGGATGAAGTCTTCACTTCTGGCTCCTCCATTCTCCCCTCTGATGCTTATGATCGCGCTATCCATCGCTTCTGGGTTGCCTACCTCGATGACAAGGTAAGTCATTTTTGTTCTATCTTGTCTGTATTTTTATTTTCGCTATTTGCTTTAGCTCGGATTAAAATTAATATTGTTTATAATATTAAAGTTTTCTCCCGTGAGTTCATAAATATTAGCATCCGTTGGAGTTGTACTAGACAAGATTACTTTATAAACAAGAATAAAAACAGATAAGGGATTCTACTCGCATTTTGCACTAGACTATACTAGTATACTACTATATAGTTTTCCTAGGAAGCGAATAATAGCGCATTATAATTGTCACACTTGCTACGACAATGCAAGCAATAAAAATTATTCCCTCCTATGTTTCATACGTGACAGAGGCGATGACTGATGATTTTTTCCGATTACCTAATTTTTGTAGGGCGTACTATTTTGTATGAAACGTTAAGAAATGTATCCTTGAAAATCAATTTTAGGAATGTAACGCCAATTTCGGCTTAGTAATTAAGAGTGAGACTAAGACTTGTACTCTCGTAAAATGTACAGTAAAATTCAGCTGAATAGTGTACAAAATCTTTTCACTTTTAGGGTAAAAATCAATTACGAGAGTATTACATGTACAATTTTAACATAATCAAGATGTTGGTGGTTGCAGTTTTTTCCAAGCATGATGGGGGCATTAAAGGTTGAAACAGAGGAAGCAAAGGTAGCAGCGATTAAGCAAGTGAAAGAAGGGATGTTGCTTCTTGAAGAAGCCTTTAACAAGCTGAGCAACGGGAAGCCCTTTTTTGGTGGCGACAAAATCGGGTACTTGGACATTGGTTTCGGGTGCTTCCTAGGGTGGTTGCGTGTCTCGGAGAAGTTGAGCAATATGAAGCTTCTTGATGAAGCCACAACACCGTCACTTGTGGGTTGGGCTGATAGGTTCTGTGCTGATGAAGCTGTCAAGAGTGTTATGCCTGACACAGATGAGCTTGCTGAGTTTTCCAAGATTTTGATGGCTAGGCAAAGAGCAGCTGCTGCTTCTACTTAATTTGAAGATTACTGTTTTTTCTCTTTTTTTTTTTTTTTTAATTTGAAGATTAATGTTGGAGTTATGTGATGATCACAAATTCACAATAACTCAATAAGATGTACTTCGTATTACGGCAAATTATACCATGCTCCAAGGAGCACAAGGAGCATGGTGATCCTCCTCACAATAAAAGAGTGGGGACCATAATTAAAATGATTTTTCATTTTTTTAATATATGGTCCCCACTCATCTATTTTGAGGAGGACTACCATGCTCCTTGTGCTTCTTGGAGCATGGTATAAGCATTGTCGTATTACTGTATGTTTAATTTTTACGTTGCTGATCGAACATAGTTCGAGTTTTAAAATTTGTGGGGATGTAATATTGTTGTTATGCGTATGATATGAGAATTTGATGACGACATATTTTGGCTATTTGACTGATCATAAATTTTTAGAGTATCAGCCACTTTTGAATAAAAAAGTTGAATACAAATGCGAAAGACTTAATTAACCAGACACAAAACATTCAAAGCCATTTTATAGATTTGCTCTTGTTTGCTAAGTCCATTGTCTTTTAATTGTTTCACAATCCCAAAGGAGTACATCATTCATTTCACCTTACAAACAAATTAAATTTACCTCAGTGGATGTTTTTTACGTCCTTCAATTTTCTTTTATAGTTTAAAAAAAAAATTCTTAAATCACATGTATAAGATTAGATGAATAGAAATCTAAAGTTTAAAACCATTGTACATTTGAACCTTAGCTTTAATGAACTTTAATTTCAAAGATAAGAAAATTGAAGTGAAGCACTATTGGTAGAACCAAAAAAAAAATGAGGGGGATTTATTTGGTAGATACGATGTGTAACGGATATCTTTCTCTTTAGTTCTATATATGCTACTTTCTCCAAAAAAAATAAAAAAAAAATGAGTGGGAAATGAAGACAAGATCAGAGTAGCTTGAATGAGGTGATGAATAACACAAGAAATTAAGGGGAAACGAGAATAATTACATGTGCAGATAGCTAATGGTACCAGAGTTGACTTTCGATCTTTTTTATTACGAAAATCAATTTTAAGAGTATTAAAAAAAGACAATAAAGTAGGAATTCGAATATTCCGAAATAGCATACGTCATTCCTTATGTAAGCTTTTTAGTCTTTATGGTTAAGCTTTATAACATATATACACCGTAAAAAATTACAATCAAATGAAAATGTTAAGAACATACTTACTAAAAAAATGAAGAAATATTTCAATGAGAATATAGAAATGACAACTTACTTTTCTATATGTCTATGACCTACCTATATATACCCCCACTTATAAGTACAAATTTATCAAATATTTTCAAACAAATACAACTCATTTCACATCATATCAACTTCATTCTAGCTTAGCTAGCTAATTTTGTCTAAAACAGTAAAAAGTAAAAAAAAAAAATGTCAACTTCTGAGGTAAAAGTAATAGGAGCATGGCCAAGTCCATTTGTGATGAGGGCACGAATTGCGCTTCACTTGAAATGTGTCGAGTACGAATTCATTGAAGAAACAATGCAGCCAAAAAGTGAGCTTTTGATCAAATCAAACCCGGTTCACAAGAAAATCCCGGTTCTTCTACACCATGATAAGCCGATTTGTGAATCGAACGTGATTGTTCATTATATTGATGAAGCCTTCTCATCTGGCTCCGCCATTCTTCCCACTGATGCTTACGATCGTGCTATCCATCGCTTTTGGGCTGCCTACGTTGATGACAAGGTAAACCATCTATGTTGTACTTGTATATGTCGTTTTTTATCTGCGTGGTTTGACTTAATTTGAATTTGACTCGGGTAGAAATTTCGATCGTGTAGAGGCTTTTCATTTCCGTGTTTCCTTCTCTTAGTATCATATACATTGATTGATTAAGTTATTGCAAGTGTACTTATGCTCCTAGAACAAAGCCAAACGATCGATAATTTATTAATGTGTCACTTCAGTTTATAATTATAAAGTTTCAATTTGTCATTAAAATGTTACTTTTAATGAAAGTTACGTATTATCAAATAATCAAATGATGACACAGTACTATGAGCAAATTGGATCTAGATGTTAACAATACTTGGGAACTCGGTCAAAGTAAACGTACGTCATAAACTTACATTATTATTACTTAAAATTTGGGGTTTCGCAGTGGTTTCCTAGCATGATGGCAGCATCAAGGGCAGCAACAGAGGAAGCAAAAGCAGCAGCATTAGACCAAGTGAAGGAAGGGCTTCAGCTTCTTGAGGAAGCCTTCAACAAGCTGAGCGACGGGAAGCCCTTCTTCGGAGGCGACACAGTCGGGTACTTGGACATTGCCTTGGGGTGCTTCCTAGGGTGGTTACGTGTCTCGGAGAAGCTGAGCCCTTGCAATATCAAGCTTCTTGATGAAGCCACGACACCCTCACTTGCTGCTTGGGCTGACAGGTTCTGTGCTGATGAAGCTGTCAAGGATGTTATGCCTGAGACTGATAAGCTTGCTGCGTTTGCCATGTCAATGGTGGCTAGGCGCAAAGCTGCTGCTTCCTCCACTTAATTTGAAGATTAAAAATGTTTGGATTTTATATATGATAATAACCAGAATAATATGCTTAATTAATGTTTTTATGTTTAATTGATTTTTAAGGTTTATATATGTTGGTTTCCATTCCTGTATATATTCTGTAATTTGGCTTTGTGATACTCGACATGTTATTTTATGTTTCAAGCTTAAGATTGAACTATATTGTATAACATCCGAAGATTGTGCTACATACGTACTAAATCTCACTCTGTATCAAGGTTATGTAAGTTGGAGTGTTGGACCATAGAAATCAAGGGAGTAATAACGTACTATATACGGAGTATTACGGAGTAGGTATTTAGGTTTTCCTAGCCGTCTTATATTTCCCATTAGTCATCACATTAATGTTACTATACCTTCAAAGAAAAATATAGTGTATAGTCACACACTAGTAACTTGTACATACGTATTCTGAACGTGACTAGGACTCGGTTTAATAAAAGTCACATATTTTCCTTTTCCATTCATGATTCATCGTCACATTTGTTACCTTCAAAAAACATATAAGTCCTAACATAATAGGTATTCCGATCCGAACTAGGTTAGGTCTAGGTATAATAGAGGTCAGTTGTATATATATACTACTTACATCACATATATAATCGAACTATCATAATAATGATTTTGAAGTCCGAAATTCAGGCCAGTATTATGGCTAAAGTATTCATACCATGTCCACACAAACGTAAGGAAGACCACCTTTCAAACTCTGGTACACCACTTCCAAAAACGTTCACCATCAACTACTCGTATCAGTTAATCAAAAGGTGGTACTACTATGACATTAATGGTCAAGATTACGAACTACGTAAGCCCGTTTCGCCCCACATTATATCACCCGACCCGATTGACCCGTTTTGCCCTAGCTGTAGATCGGCCTTCTTTGATTTCTTCATGTCTAGGCAAGTATCGTTATCAGCAGCTCAAGCATGGCTGGAGCAATTAATCGTAGACACGACAGAAATTATAGGTAACCTTGATAAGTATCCAACTACTACCGGATCTTTCAACAAATTCAATGAAATTTTTGATAGACCGTTCTCAGACGAGGAGTTGCTGGAATTGTTTCCCGAAGAGGAGCAAGTCGAGTTTACTCCGGCCTCTAAGACCGCCATAGGAGCGTTGCAGACTGTGGACGTGGAAGAGTTCAAGACGAGTAGG
Source organism: Spergularia azorica (assembly GCA_038382645.1). NCBI lineage: Eukaryota > Viridiplantae > Streptophyta > Magnoliopsida > Caryophyllales > Caryophyllaceae > Spergularia > Spergularia azorica. The sequence continues at coordinate 3,365,297 of JBBYHQ010000002.1, forward strand.
TCTACTACTAGTCAAGAGGATGCCAATTGCGGAGTTTGTTTAGATAGCATGGTTGTTATTGCTGACAACAATGACACAACAATGAGAGGCTTGCTTAAGAAGTTGCCTTGCGAGCACGTTTTTCACCAAGGTTGCATTGTTGAGTGGCTTCAAACTAGTCACTTTTGCCCTCTATGTCGTTATGAGTTGCCCGTGTATGATTGTCCGAATAATGACAGTGATAGTGTCGTGCCTAATAATGATGATAATCGTCCTAATGATATTGCCGAGCCTAGCAATTCTACGTCGTCCAATATGTGCGTGATATTGCCGTGGATCCGTGCTATGTACCGCCGGTGTGTCGGAAGGCCTTATCGGTTTCCATAAGTGGGAGATTGTAATTTGCACTTTGTTGTTTTAGTTGTATTTTACGTTGGACTTGTTCTTTCTCTGCTTTGGGAGTTGTACTCGTTACACTTTATCTTAATTTCTATGCTAGCGCCGAATTTCCAAAAAAAAAAAAACAGCCCAGCCGGTATTAATTACGTCAAAACCATAGACATGTACATATTAATGTAATGATGTATGTTTGTATTGTCAATTTTGTTGGGTATGTCTCATTGTTCCTATTTTTCTATTGTCTTCATATAGACTCCGATTGGCCCAAACCCATAAATATGTCCATTAGTCCTATTTTACGGTGGCCCAAACTATGATAGAAGAATCTATCGCGGAAAAAATCTATCGATAAAGGGAAAAACAATACATTTATGATATCAACACTTTTATAGATATTCCGATTAAGATTAACGGATCACATAGTTGTCATGTTTGTATTGTCTTTTTTTTTTTTTTATGATGTACATGTAATTTTAATAAGTAGTCATTTTGGATCAGTAAATGAGCTAGTAGAATAAAGGATCGTTCGGACAAGGTAAATTATTACCAGAATAATAGGCATGCATAAAACAAAGAGAAAAATGAGGAAATTGCGGGTGGTTGATGATCGATTACTACTTGAAAGAGAAGGGTGGAGTGACGAACAAAGTTTTTTTTTTTTTTTTCTTTTTCTATCCATACCACCACCAATTCCTCCTTATATGTTCCTTTGTTGAGTCATCGTAAACAATTACACCCATTCCAAACAACGCCGTAATAATTTGATAACTTCGTACATACTTATCCCTAGGATTCCTTATTTCCTTATCAGAATTGGCATAGGTCTCTTAGCTAATCAAGTTTTTAGTTTTTTTTTCATAATTTTGCAAGTTTGTTGTACATAATATAATAGTAAAATCCATTGAACCCACTGATTAACACTTAAAATTTCCAATAATGAAGAACTTATTCATACCATGTCCACACAAGGACAGCGAAAACCATCCTTCAAACTCCCGTACACCACCACCTAAAAGCTTCACCATCAAGTTCTCACATCAAATAGTCGAAAGGTTGTTCTACCATGACCTTGATGACCAAGAATTCCAAGTGTATAACCCCGTTTCGCCTCGCTATATATTACCCGACCCATTTGACCCGTTTTGCCCTAGCTGTCGAACAACACTCGTTGATTTCGTAAATTCTCGGCATGAATCAGTAGCAGGGCAAGCAGTGCTTGAGAGTTTAACCGTAAAGGTGACACAACTAATTGAGAACCCTGATAAGGATCCGAGATTCAGTCATGGAGTTTGCATCAATTACAAGATAGTTATTCGTAGTAGACCGTTCTCTGAGCAAGAGTTGTTGGCACTCGTTAGCCAGGGGGATCGAGTGGGGTTCACACCAGCCTCTGAGAGCGCCATAGCGGCGTTGGAGACGGTGAAGGTGGAAGAGTTGGGGACGAGGATGAGTCAAGAGGATGGGAATTGCGTAATTTGTCTTGAAAACATGCTTGCAGTCGATGATGCAGCTTTGAAACGCTTGCTAAAGAAGTTACCTTGTCAACATGTTTTTCACCAAGATTGTATTATTAAGTGGCTTCGAAATAGTCACCTCTGCCCTCTGTGTCGTTTTGAGATGCCCGTCGATGATTCAAAGTGATGTACGATAAATTCGTCGTGATTCACATGTCTTGGAAAAGGTAAGAACAATTCACTGAGATTATATTTAAGAGGTAGGTACTAGCAAATATATGCACATAGATTTATTTGTATTACGTAGAGTAGTACATAGTTGGGAGAATACGTACAGTACAATATGATTGATTCGATTCATGCAAATTATAAGATTTTCGTAACTTCTTTCCCATTCAGTAATGTGGAACTTTTGTGTGCGTTGCAATACAAAATTACAACTCTAATAACGAGTCTAGATGACACCAAATTTTCCGGCTATTTTTTTTTTTCTTTTGACAAAGAAATTTTCCGGCTATTAGTGAGACGGAAATTCACACACCAGCATATTTCAATCAAATAGTGACAACCTTTAGCCTATTTGGTGACCCATCAGGCCATCACACATGCACGTAAATGAATGTGTATAATGATATAATTACACCAACCTTTTGTTTCTGATAATTATAAACCGTTCACCCTCAAATAAATCCAGTTAAAGGACAGCAAATTAAACATGCATACTCTAATTAACTTGTCTCAGGGCTACTCTGATCTACTTAACTTGTCTCAGAATAACTTACAATTACAAACAATCTATTGCAACGTCTAGGAGCGTTTAATCTAGCAAATTAAAGTTCATCACTACTGGAATTGGGAAGCTAAATGGATATTGAACTACAAGACACTACCTCATTGAACTACAACGGCGATTCCACTATATGAACTCACTGAATCTTCTCCAACAGCTAGCTTGTATGCCTCAACAATATCATCTCGAGAAGCTACTCCACACGGTTTCATCTCTTTCGCGACAACACATGTAGGCTCAACAAACTCACATACACAATCCCAAGCCTCCTCTGCATCAAAGTAATTGAAGATAGACATTAATAAAATTCACAATGCACCCAAAAATTTACCCATCTAGTCACTTAGAACAATGAAAACTCGACGAGTTATGCATAGACCAATAAAGCTCACCTTTCCATGGTGTTGGATAACTCTACCAATTAAACCACCTTCATTCACTGCAGGGTCTAACAATAACATAAGGAAATCGATCAGAAGTCGAGCATCAAATCAAGTAATTGAAACCAAAAATTATGGCACAGCATTATGATGTTTATATATACCTTGTGACACATGATGAGAATCATGATCAGCAGTAGCATGGTGTAAAGCCTTCAAAGCAAGCATTTTACGAAAATTCTGATCTCGTCGGTTTCCCTCAAGATACTCTAACAAGGGACGATAATCTTGTGGATCGACCACTGTCAGGAAATCAGAAGGTCCACTAACTTCAACAAGCTCAAGTCCTTCTTGAAATGTAACTTCATCAGATGAAGAAACATTGTCGTAAAATGGATACATGTTTACAACCTCAATATCATATTGTACCTGCGAAGAAATGACATTTCACCTTAAAACTCAATAGAAATATTCTCTAATAATCAATCAAATAGACAACATTTTGTTCAACACTTACAATTCCAGGAAAATCCGTGATATCTTCAACTTTGGCCACTGGAACGACACCAGCATTCTCAAGCGCCTGAAACGTTTCTCCAGTTGAAACGATTGTATACCTACATACAACAAAATTACGTTTATTAGTTTCCATGATCAAAACCACGCTAGTCGCTATATAGATCGACAAGGTCAGAATCTCACCTCAGATCACGTAAGCCAGACGCAAGAACATTCAAATCAGTTTTGTCATAAACCGAAATGAATGCTAGTTTGGATGATTTGGTACTCAAGGTTGATGCTGTTGTCCCAAACATCTCTGCCATCGATAATGCTTCCATTTCTAATTTAACTAATATAAACAGATTAACTAGGTCACAAAATTTAATATCGGATCATGTCGCTAAAAGGGACACTTACTAGCGACTTCTGAAAAATAGAGTTTTAATCTAGCTCATGCATGCGTATCATTACTACATATGGACCACGGCGTTCTCTATAGCTAGTAGTGTAGTACTATCACTACTATGTGTCCATAAGACCATCTTAAGTCTTCCAAAACGAGGAGAACTTAATTCCAATTGTTAACTAATTTTACCAACTACAACTAACATCTTTTATTCGAGAAATTCAAAGTTTATGTGGTATGTAGTAGTTGCCTAGTTGGTGGTAATGATTATTGCCATTGGAGTTTCAAAGTTACCACTTTCGCTATATATTAACTACAAAGCTAATTATTTACTAAGTTTTTCGAAATTTACTACACGTCAATAAAAACTCACTTATTCTTACCTTTATTGTAAACGAATTTGAGATAGTCCAACTAATAGCATATTAAATACATATTAGCTCATACAAATTTAGTATCAAATACTGGCGCAAAAGTTATTAAGAACAAAATATTAGGGACACTTACTAGCAACTTCTCAAAAACAGAGGTTTCATTTAGCTCACACACCTCAGTCTTCATGTACTACATATGGAACACATTCTCTAGCTAATACTATGTGTCCATAACTTTATCTTAAATTCTTAAGTCTGACAAAATCAAAGATAACTTAATTGTTATAAAATTTAACCAATTTGATAAACTAGAACGTACATCTTATTTCCGACAAATTCAAAAGTTAAGGTGGTAGTAGAGGGTTGGTGGTAAAGATTATTGTCATTTGAGTTTCAAAGTCACGACTTTCGCTATATATTTGCTATCGATTTTATTGTTTTTCAAAAAATTTCGAAAAGTTACTACGCGTCAATGAAAATTTATTTATTCCTACTCTTACTTAATAATGTAATCAAATTCAAGATAGTCCAACTATTACACGCAAATTAACTAGACAATTTTGAAACACCCCACCTTAAATTTTATATCGGAACATGTCACTTAAGTTAAGAATAAATTTCAGGGATACTTATTAAGATATTTGTGATTTCTTAATAACAGAGGTTTCCTCTTCATCTCAGACCATATGTACATTTACTACTCCCCCTAGTTCTTTATCTTCGTAAGACTAAATTTGGTCAACCTAGATCGAACTAATCAACGCCTCAATTTTAAGAGATTCAAAGTAAACGTGGGATTCAACTATTGGTGGTGATGATTATTGTGAATATAGATTTAAAGTTACGATGTTGAGTATATATTTACTGTAAACTTTATTAATTTACTTAGACAATTTGAAAGTTTAGTGTAGGACTATTAAGTCTTATCATGTGCCCCTTGGACACACGTTAGAAAAATCCATGTTAATTTAATGCAAACAAATACGAGATAGTCCAACTAATTTAAAAAGTACCAACTAGCTAGACGATTTGTTCGTGACATTCTAAGGGAAATTGTTAGCGAACTAACTTCAAATATTTAATTGGTACCAACTAGCTAGAAGATTTATCCCACATACCCAAGATTATTTACTGCTTATGTGGGATAATTTACTACATGCTTATGTGGCACTGATGTAAACAACTTTTTTATTGTCATATATAGACTCCTAGTAAAATCGTAAAAAAAGTCGTGTGATTGTTTGCTTAGACATCTTGCATGATTCAAGTCAATTCAACTAAGAGATCGGTTCAGATGAGTTCAGATCGGGTTTCGAAACTTTCAATGAATTGGTCTAATATTATTATATGAACTTAACAATCAATTTAGATTACTGAGTATTAGATCAATTGAGGAGATCAGCTCAGATGAGTTTAGATCAGGTCTATCTAGAAAGTTTCAATGGATTAGTCTAATTAATTAAACACACTTAAAATCCTTTAATTTTAAATATTTGTTTACATCAGATCAATTGAGGTCACAATGTTTGCAATTTTATATACATACTTCCTAGTGTACACCGATATTCTAAGATACTTGCTAGCTATACACAAGATAATTATTGTAGGACACGAACATGAGACGAACACGAGTTATAGAAGAATGAGATAAGAAATTGTTGAGCTTTTGTAAATCCACATAGAATTGTTTCAACATACTCGACTAGATCTACAGTAGAGCAAATAGAAGAAAAACGTACCTGCTCGAAAACTAGGTGTTTATTTCTGTTGTATACTAATGACAAGAATTCCAAACTTGTGTTGTATATATTTAGCTCAAGTTTGTGGCGGCTGATAGAGAAAGAACATCAAGAGATTTTGCTGAGATACATATGTCTTCCTTGGCTAAATACATGTGGTGGTAAATTTCATTTATTGTCACTCACCTACTTCAATAATTTACGTTGTTAATGTTCGTTGAATTACTAGCAGTGGAATTGAAAATTTTTTTTTCAGCTTGCTCATCAAGCTATACATACGAGTAGGCTTCCATAGAAGAGTCTATATAACAATTATAACGTACACAATATTTAGGAATACTGTTAACATCAATAAACTCGTAATAAAACTTGTTTCAATGATTTTGGGGACTGGTAAACCCGTCAACTTGTATCCTTGAGCACCAAGGAACCGATCTTCCTAAAATCGTAGACAATATAATTTATACCTTAAATAATAATATTCCTACCATCTCCTAATATATTTCCCTAATATATCCTCTATTAGTCTAAGAAAGTGTATGTGCAACTCTGTCCATATCGATCAGTGCTGAAAGTGCCTTATACCAGTGAACACAAGCGCGACATTATATTTGTTGCAACACTCTATAGCATCTCCGTCTCTAATGCTGCCTCCAGGTTGCACGATAGCAGCCACGCCACTCTTGCAAGCCTCTTCTACAGCATCGTTCCAAGCTGTTTGTCGCGAAATAGAACAAGCAAACGATTATTATCAGTTAGCTAGCTAGAGTTACGATTTTGTTAGTTGTTATTATGCCTCTTCTACGACTAGTAATAATGAGAAACATTACTTAGCTTCTTGCCAAATTGAAATGAGTCGTAAACTAATTTATTAAGGAAATTAAGACATTAAAATGAGAGAATTATTACCAAATGGAAAGAAAGCATCACTTGCCACAATTGCTCCTTTTAATTCCTCCCCTGCTTTTCTCATTGCAATTATCCCAACGGTTCGGCTGTTCACACCCCATGCCTATCATGCGTTTATCCTACCAAAATCATAATATAAGTTTGTAAGAATTGTAGAGATTTAAAGCAGATTCGATCATAGTATAACAACTGCAACCAAGCCCTAGTCGATCTCCACAGCATGTATAAAGTCGGATAACATCAAAATCGTTGTATGAAACCGTCACTTGTACTTGAAAGAACAATGCAACACAAGATTGATATATAGGCAAAAAAAAAAAATAGGCTAGTTTAAGAAAGTTCCAAGTATACCTTTGCGACCACAATGGCATTGCTCTTCAGATGCTTGGCACAAATCCAAGCAAATTTTATATCATCGAGTTCCTTTTCTGATGGACATTTGTTCGAAACAACTTTGAATTGAATATCGTCAAATGTTAGCTCATCGGGTTCCTGAACCAACATACCACCACCAATTCTCCGATATGTTGGTTTCCCTTTCTTGTTTTTCTTAGCCACCATCACTCTAAGATCCTTGGATTTTCCGCGAAGAATCTCCAATCCTTTCTCAGTGAACCCGGGAGCAACAACAACTTCATAGAACATCCTCTGCCCGTTTAACGGGCTTCTGAATTCTCGGATTTGCTGTGCAAGCGCCTCATCAACTACAACATTGAATGCTACAATACCACCATATGCACTGAGTGGATCTCCTTGAACAGCTAACTTGTATGCCTCTACGATAACATCTCGAGAAGCTACTCCACAGGGGTTCTCATGCTTCACGATCACGCATGTAGGTTCATCAAAGTCACAGACACAATTCCAAGCTGCATCAGCATCCAAGTAATTGTTGGCTGACATTTCCTGCAAAAACGAAGCTCATCACGTACATTAGTAAATTTGAGAACGATTGCACCCAAAATTTACCCCGCATTACAAACCAAAAAAATATTACAATGAACCTAATTATAAAGATTGGTCTCACCTTTCCATGGAGTTGAACTGCTTTGGCAATACCACCACCATCCACTTCGTAAAGACTTTTATCGACGTATAATGCAGCTTTCTGGTGAGGATTTTCTCCATACCGAAGATTACGTTTAAGGGACAACGGTAGTGTAACGGCAGGTGGAAACTTACCTATAACAGGAACACATACAGAAATCAGAAGTCACTCATCAAGTAATTGCAACCAAAAAAAGGGTACAAGTACAACTCTGCTTATGAACAGAGGTATGCATAATGCTCGAACTTGTGCGCATCGTCAAGTATACCTTGTGACGTATGATACCTCAACCACTCGCAGAGATGAGAACCATTAGTAGTTGCACGCTGTAAACCCTTCCAAGGAAGCGTCCTACGGAAGTTCTTATCTGCTTTGTTTTCCTCAAGATATGCCCGCACATCATCGAGGTTCTATTTTTCAGAACATCCACCAAGATAACAAATTTGTAAGTAATATATCAAAGTTGAAATAAACATGTAAACATAGAAAAGCTTACAGATAAATAGGCATGCAAAGACGGGAGTTGCACAGATAGAAATGCTTACAATAAACATGTAAACATAGAAACGCTTACAGATAAATAGGCATGCAAAGACGGGAGTTGCACAGATAGAAATGCTTACAATTATGCCAGATGCAAGAAAAGCGAAACCAATCTTGTCAAAACCCGAATTGGATGATCGTTTGGAATTTGAGTCTGCAAATCAAATAAACAGCAAAATAAGGAATATAAATTCCGAAAACTTCCACAAGAAGTTTAACTAAAAACAAACAGTCCGGATCATACTGAACAGAACACAACCTTCTGGAGGTGGTGCAGGGGAAGCTGCCACCAACTGTGATCTACACACATATTTTATGGCAGCAGGCGAAGCCTTGTAACTTGTTTGCAACGATGATGGCAAATTAAACCTCGGTAATGCTGCTGTAACCTGAAAATCATAACCAAAGTTAAGAGGAGCGCGTCAAATTCTTTAGTTTACAATCTAGTAAGTAAGCTAAGGGTGTACTCGTTTACCAGTTGGTGGCTTCGATTACTATGAGATAGTAAAGGGTGTCGAAAACTGATGGATGATTTGGTATTCAAGGTTGATGGTGTCCCAAACGCCTTAGCCATTGATAATGCTTGCATATCTAACACAGCATTCGCAAAGTAAATTAGATCCGATTTACTAAACAATGCAACACAAATCGGACACGTGAGTGTAAGTTTGTGTAAACTCCCTTGCTAGGGATTACTGCATTCATTGAATATATATATATATATACGATTCTACAAGAGTATTAAATACGCCGCCCCTCACTTAGCAAAGAGAGAAAAACATACCTGAATTTTGGAATTTAAATGTGTTGAATAAATACGACACTTCCCAAGTCCCAACCTTGCTTTATACCACTCCGTCCCAAATTAAACTTCCCATGGAATAGTGTCATGTGAGGGGATTTCAAATTCCATGGGAAGTTTAATTTGGGACGGAGTGGTATATTCTAGCTGACAATACAGAAAGAGGTGTGAGATAAAAGGCAAAATCTGCTCTCTATTTATAGCTTTAATTTAATGGCAGCCAACAGGGAAGGGTGTGAGTAAAGACACAAAATAAACCGGAGAGAACGAAAAAACTCCGATCGACTTCGATGTGATATACAGTATACTTATATATCCTGACAAACAAACAATTTAAGAGGTATCACGGGAGCGTGATTAGTTTAGAATAAGTGTAATAAGTTGGGATTATTACCTGAAAAACTTATCAAAGTTGGAAACGTTTTCGCTTATTACAACCTCAAAAGCCCTAGTTTCCTTATCGAAAACCCGAAACCAACTGTTTAATTCAATTGTGGACCCTCTAATAGACTGCCACCGTACCATTTAATTAGCAAAACCCAACTATGTGCAATTATGTGTCAAATTCATTACGGCAAAGACGTATCATCTCTACGGTTGGTTTGAACGTAAAGAATTTAATGAAACGTAAAGGCAACCACCCACACGTCAACCCTTGTCCGGTCAGGTTTGTATGTCAGTATGCAATGTGCCAATGTGGTATACAAAAAGCTCGTATAACTGAAAACCAAACTCAAGTACTCCATCATATTATAATAAGAGCAAAAGTAGTTTCATTGACTAACATACTTATGAACTTTTGTGGGAATTTGGATTTTTTTTTTTTTCTTCAGAATTTCTCAAGCAATAGAGAAGAAAAACATACCTGAAATTGGAGTGTAATTCAGTGTAATATTTACGATGAATTCCCAACCTGCCCTAGATATGGAGCTTTAATGGCAAGCAGAGAGAAAAAGTGAAGGAAGTCCAATGAATGTTTGTCTTTGTTTTGGGTCAAACGAACATATACACTCAGGTTTGGATCAGGTCTCCTTCTAGATCATTATATTTCGAGTCAATTTCGTACAAAATTTCTCTTTGGACAGTCGGTTCAATTTCGGTTCAGTGCTATGTTACTCAGACTCGGGTACGCGTGTCGGACACTGGTACGAATCCGAGTGTCGGGTACTCCAAGCCTGAAATTTCCAGACACGGGGACCCTGTCCAAAATTTAGACACGGGTACGGGGATCCTGCTGGAAATTCTTTCACTAGAGAAACTTGGAAAAAAAATTACTAGATATAACAGTTATGGTAGGAAATAATTTATCTTGTGAAGTTGTGATCTCAAAATGGATACAATATTTCTTGAAATATTCTCCTGGAGGAAAAATATCTCTTGGAATATTTATTTTAAGAGATCATATCTCGTAAATATTTCTTTAGAGTGAAATCTCAAAAAATCTTATTTCCTTCCTTTCCAGTTTTCTCTCAACCGAAAGTTGTGCTTTATTTCCTTTCTATTTCCCCTAATTCTGCTCCTAATGCCCTAGTTATTGTGATCTATTAGTGAGGCAGCCGTGTCTAATTTTCAATGGCAGGATCTGACACGGATTCCATACCCGGATCTGTGTCGGGTCGTGTCGACACGGGTACGGCGCCATTTCTGCCGTGTCGAAGTAACATAGGTTCAGTGTAGGTCAATTAGTTCAGTCCGAATTAAAGGGGGTAGAGGGGTGCATCGACTACTCCAAATTCTCCGGAAAAATCAAAATTATTGCCTAAACAATCCCAGAAAAAATGAGAAAAATAAAATCATTGTAGTAAAAGGGCTACTCCAACGCAGAGTAAAGACCATACTTAAAATGATTTTTCATTTTTTAATATATGGTCCCCACTCATCTATTGTGAGGAGGAGTACCATGCTCCTTGTGCTCCTTGGAGCATGGTATAAGCACTGACTCCAACGTGTTGGGGCTAGATTCGTCCCTAATCCGTGTCTAAGCTAGAAGCAAAAGGATACAAACACTCCTAGAAGTCCTAGACTTTTACTTCCACCTAGATTGATGTTTAATTTCGCACAGAAGCGATTACCAAAAAATAGTTTATGGATTGAATAATCGGGTGAGGATGACTCTCCTTTTGGTAACGTTGATGGAGTTTGCAGATACTCGTAAAGAGCAGCAGAATCGCGCCTGAAATATATGAAGAACAGGGAAAAAAACTTGCAGAAGATAGCATTCTTCATGTTGTGCACCAATATTATGGATAAAACTTTTAGATTTGATGTCAAGTTTCCAGATTAAACCCAAAGTTTTCGCCTTTAGAATGAAGAGCAGCATGCCGGCATTCCCAGAAATACAAAGAACAGAGTAAAACAAGTTACACAAATACTAGGTCTGTACATCCTCTTTTCCAATATTAAGTTGACAGAAGATATGGTGTGAAAACTTCCTCTGATCAGTAACCAATATGAATGAGAAGGAAAATAAATAAAAACTGATGCTGAGGGGACACTCTGTATATTGATTTTATCGTCTTTTCCTGAGTTCTTCGGTGTATTAACTGTTTTTCCAGTTTGCTGAAGCTATGTACGAGTATGGTAGAGGTGATGCCAAACATGCACAAGAGCTTTTCGAGCTGATTTTGACGTCAAGGTGTGTCATTATCCTAACTTTCGGTATAGTCCCTGACTAAAATTTTCTAATGTGGACAACACAAGAATAGGTTTAACTATTTACTGATTTTACTAGGAGATGTTTATGGTTCTTGTTAATAGTAACTGATACACGAGAGGTCTATCCCTTGTTGAAAGTTAATATGAATGCAGGATCGGCTCTAGATTTACCTCGGAGATAAAATGTAGTGGCACTAGGCTTCTGTACAAAAGTCTAAGAACTGTGCAGCACTCTGTCCATTTCAGTGCCAAAGGTGCCTCACTCCACTGAACACGAGCGAGACATTGTACTTGTTGCAACAGTCTATAGCATCCCTGTCTCTTATGCTGCCTCCAGAAACCACGATAGCAGCCACGCTACTCTTGCAAGCCTCTTCTACAACATCATTCCAAGCTGTTTGTCACGGATTAAAACAAGCAAAGGATTATCAACTAGCTAGACTAATGAGCTTGTTACTATGCCCCTTCTACAGGTAGTAAAAAGGAGGAACATCAGATGGAAAAAACATTACTTATTGCCACGTTGAAGTGTGTAGTAACTAATTGTTGGGAAAATGGGCACAATCACTAGCGGAAGCAATAAAAAACCCAATTACCCCTTTTGTGTTACTAGATGGACAATTAACACTACCAACCAATCTACTTGAACCTACCAACAATATAG
>JBBYHQ010000002.1:3378039-3403191 GCA_038382645.1 Spergularia azorica
AAATTTCACTCAACCCTCAATTTTAATTTTGATAGCAGCGGAATCTTTGTTCGCCCCATTTGAATTGGAATCGAACCCGGCTACTTGAGTGGAGGTGATTAATCTCTCATCTCAAGTGCTCTGATACCATGTAGAAATTTTGAGGGGAGAAAGTGTTAGCTGAAAATACTTCTCCATATTTACTCTCCTCCCCTCTAAAAATTCTACATGGTATCAGAGCACTTGAGATGAGAGATTAATCACCAATGCCTAGATCCTTAAGAGTTTCCATGTGATGCTTGTGGTCTCTTTTAGCAAGTATCCTGGCGTATATGTGAGGGTGTAATGTCTTCACGCGGCCATCAAGCTATAAAACGAGAACTTATATTACATTTTCCTAAGTACATTGTAACTCCTCTACCCAAAAACACTGGCTACACTAAGCTGCAAACACTTTTGAAGCGTGATTCAATATTTCTTGACCAACTCACATATGCTAGCTTACTTACTACTGATGTCAATAAATCCAACTAGTTTATAGAATGCATCACAGCTATCCCATAATCAAGCAAGAACTAGATTATTTATCAAGAGCTACAGATATATAATAGGCAAAGACGGAGTTGTACAGATAGAAACGCTTACAATTTCAGGAAAACCTGTTATATCTTCAACTCTAGTCACAGGAACTCCAACATTCTCAAGTGCACTAGCTGTTCCTCCAGTTGAAACAATCGTATATCTATAACAAAGCGCAATGTGATTAGAAGAGTAAAGTAATTCAGAGAAAAGCATTATAGCGTGAATGAGAAGCAAGACGAGCTAATTATATATGTTTCCACATTATGATCAAAATCTCTCTTTAAAAATAATTACTACCAAGGAACCATAGGGAAAGAGATTGAGAAGGTCAGAATCGCACCCCAAATCATGTAAGCCACATGCAATAATCGCCAAATCAGTCTTGACAGAAATCGAAATGAATGCTGGTTTGGAATTTGAGTCTGCAAATCACATATAATCAGCAAAATAAGGAATATAAATTCCGAAAACTTGAACAAGAAGTTTAACTAAAAACAAACACTCCAGACCACAACCTTCTGGAGGTGGTGTTGGGGAAGCCGCCACCAACTGTGATCTACACACATACTTTATCCCGGCAACTTGTTTGCAACGATGATGGCAAATTAAACCTCGGTAATGCAGCTGTAACCTGAAAATCATAACGTCAAAATCTTTAGTTTACAATCCAATAGTAAGTAATAAGCTAAGCTAAGGGTGTAGTCGTTTACCGTTCGATTGTTATGAGATAGTAAAGGGTGTCGAAAACTGATGGATGATTTGGTAATTAAGGTTGATGATGGTGTCCCAAACGCCTTAGCCATCGATAATGCTTGCATATCTAACACAGCATTCGCAATTCGCAAACTAAATTAGTTCCGATGTACTAAAGAATTAATGCAACGGGCACGGGGACACTCAATAATAAGTTTGTATAAAGGTAAATAACGGTAATTGCAAAGAGAGAAAATCAAACCTGAATTTTGGGGTTTAGATGTGTTGAATAAATACGACACTTCCCAATCTGCCGATACAAAATAAACCCGAGAGAAAATTATATATTAGGAAATTTTGCGAGACTACCTTACAAAAATATTTTGTTACGAGACATACCTTTTAGGAAAATTATTTTGTGGAGTCAGGAGGTTGAGAGGATGGTTGTTATTGCTGACAACAATGACACAATAATGAGAGGCTTGCTTAAGAAGTTGCCTTGCGAGCACGTTTTTCACCAAGGTTGCATTGTTGAGTGGCTTCACACTAGCCACTTTTGCCCTCTGTGTCGTCATGAGTTCCCTGTCTATGTCGTTATGAGTTGCCCTTCTATGTCGTTATGAGTTGCCATGGATCCGTGCTATGTACCGCCAGTGTGTCGGAAGGCGTTATCGGTTTCGTAGGTAGCTAACAGCCGAGCCGGTATTACTTACGTCAAAACCACAATGGACATGTATTAATTGCGTCAAAAATAGCAGTTTGAACCCAAAATTTTGGCTAAGTGTGAAACCGCCATGGGCCACGGCGATTCTACACACTGTGAAACCGCCAACCTCCTTGGCGGTTTTGTTGAAGTGACTTAGCGGTTTTGAGGGTAAAACCGCCAGGTTTCTTGGCGGCTTTGTCCCGAAACTGAAAGGGGGTGACGTGCACCCCATAAGGTTAAATAAATTTTTATTCGACCTATTTTGTTTAACATTTAATTTTTGAGCCATATTTCGAAAAAAAAAAATTTCTTTTTCCCCTCGCCAACGTGCCCACTACTAACCCACCCTTTCTATTGATGTCAATTGACTTCAACAAAATGGGGGCAATTAAGTACTGTAAACTCGTCTCGGCCTTGTAATTATGCATTTCAGACCGTGTAAAGTAAACACAACTCGAAAAATTATGCTCAATTCGATAAGCCACATCACTATAGTATCTATGAAATAAAATCAACAAAGAAAGATATAAACACCCCACACCTCAC
This sequence comes from Spergularia azorica, assembly GCA_038382645.1. Taxonomy (NCBI): domain Eukaryota; kingdom Viridiplantae; phylum Streptophyta; class Magnoliopsida; order Caryophyllales; family Caryophyllaceae; genus Spergularia; species Spergularia azorica. Next base: position 3,380,546 of record JBBYHQ010000002.1, read on the forward strand.
CTTGATTGTAGATGCCTCCTATGCTCCTCATTCGGATTTTGCAGGTATTGGTGGCATCTTGCTACATCCTGATGGTGGTTTTGTGACCACTGTTTGCTCATTTGACGCCTCCCATGCGGAGGTCCTTGGCATTTTGACGGCTGCCCAATGGTGTAAAAGTCGTAATCACCAAAGAGTCACCTTGTTGAATGATTGTAAATTTGTAGCTTTGGGCATACAAGGTGGCGAGATTGTAAAAGACCGCTTCATCAACCTCTATAATATGTGCAGGGAGCTCATTCAGGATGGATATGTGAAAACGATCCACTACACACCGAGGAAGTGGGTACAAGTTGTTGATTCGTTAGCTAGAGATGCGAGGAGTATGAACCATATTGAGATTATAAATATTGTAACCCCTTTCCTAGCTATTGTGGTGTATTTTGATGAACATGGTGTTTTTACACCAACTTTCCACCCGGGGAAAGACATAGACCCCGAAGACGTAGTTCCTAACTGCAGTGTTGTACTTTTAAGACAAATTTTTTTTACCTATACAATATTGCTATGCTACCGTTTATCAAATATATATATATATATAAACAAAGAAGTAACAACATCAAGACTAATTCTTAAAGGTGAAATTTTTTTCTTTAATCTATGCGACATGCCAAGTTCACATAGACACTCTTCCACTTCAATCAGCCTCCTTTGATTCTATTATTCACTAGTTTACTACCCGGGCTACGCCCGAAATAAATTTTATCATTTTATTTCTTTGTGAACAAATAATTTTATCCGTAAATTTTATCATTTATAAAATTTTCACTCTCAATATAGATGATGTGATTCCAATTCAAATAAATACTAAGGAAGATTCCAAAATAATAAGGTAAATATGAATTCAATTCATTGTAAACATTGATTTTTTATAACTAAAAAATATTGTGAATTTTTTGATATGGAAAACGTAACTTATATATCACCATGCATGGAATATCTATCTACACTCTTTACCATAAAAAGCCTTTTAAATAATTTTTTTAAGTGAAAATTAAAGAGACATGTCACGTGGCATGTCAGATCGCCTAACTGAAGCCGGTGAACGTGGTCGTTGCCTCTAACACACCTTTTAATATATAATATAAGATATGTATTGTTGAACGTATTTAAACCGAATGTACGTAAATAATTCAGTAAAACTGATTAATACAATGTATTACTATGCGCGTAAAAGTAATAATCAAATGCCAAAAGTACTTCCAATTATTACTACTGTTACCCGACAATGACCCGACTGGTAATGCAAAAAATTGAAATAACGTCTATAAATGACCATTAGTAACTAAAACCGATTGTGACCCAACTCGAAACCGACCCGATCCGGCACAAAATTTTCTCGATATAACCGACCCAAAACCGACCTGACCCAACCCGAAACCGACCCGAAAGTTCTTCTGACCCAGTATGACCCGACCTAATACGAACCGACCCGGAACCGACCCGACAACCCATTTGCCACCCCACCTACACCTGGCGAATGAACTCGGTCATTCGGATTGGGTTCGGAACGGGTTACCTTTTAGATCACTAGGGTTTTGGGGTCGGGTTGGATTTGAATTAGGTCTTTTCAACTTTGTTTATCTTAAATTTGAAAATTTATTGGTATTTTGAGTGATTGGTATTTTTGTTTAAATTCAGGTTTGTTTGAGTGAGACAGAACCTGTTTGGTCCGGGTTGCGATTCTTTGGAACGAATGTCTTAACGACATCGCTTTCGATTCATGAAATTTTGATGGAGTACTCGCTCATGCTCACCCCACCCGAAGGTAGCAATTGTCAAAGCTACTCCGGACAGAATAGTATATACTCAGGATAAAAAGGGGAAAAAATTGGAGCACAATTTCCTGAAAATATTGTTTTGTACCAATTTATGGAGAGTTTTATTATCTGAAATCCCAAACTTTTACCAAGTTTACTAAACCAAATTTTTTCATATTTAACGATAAAGAACAGCTGATAATGCGCCTGAAATATGAAGAACATGGAAAAAATAATCTGCAGAAGATATTATTCTGTACCAATTTTATGGAAAAACTGCACAATTAGAACCCTACTTTCCAAAATTAAACCCAAAGTTTTCGCCTTTAAAATGAAGAGCAGCATTCCCAGAAAAATGAAGAACATTGCAAATCAATCAACACAATTACTGGGTCTGTACATCAAAAAGAGAGAAAAAAATGCAAGAAATGGTGAAGAAAGGAGATGTGAAGTTAGATAAATGGGGTTATGGGGTTAAAACTTCATCTGAACAGTGCGTTTCTGCCATCAATGAATACTATCACCAGGTTTACTTCTTTTTTACGCTTTCCTGTCAATTTTACCTCAAGTGAATTCATATTGTTTAATGCTAATTGATGATTAAGTTTTTGTAGTTGGATTGAATAATTTGTTATTGTTGTTGGGTTTTGCATGGAATAAATTGGTACTTGGATGATAATTATTGGTGATATAAACTTGTAATTGAAGGTTCTAAGTTATGGGAGAAAGAAGACCATTATATTGGAGGCAGCAGTTCATGATAAAAATTGTGTCTTGGCCAATATATTGGCTGCCCAATTCCTGGTTGCTAGTAAATCACCTAAAGTTGCAACCTTTGTTGAAGCTGCGAAATCAAATTATGTAATAAACCCATGTCTCTCTTTTCTTTTGTAATTTTTTTGATTAATTGATTATTTGGTTGGTTGTTGTTCTGAATTGTTGTGGTTATGTGGGTTTTGTGTAATTTAGGATGAAGCAACGGATTATGAGAAGGCGATTTTTGATGCTGTCTCTTACTTGATCTCGAATAATAGGGATGATGATGTTGCTCTTTCCTTGTTTCACAAGGTACAATTTATGCTCTAAGTTAGTGCTTGATTGTTTGAAGTTTCTGACCTTTTATGTATGTGAAGATTCATTCAACCAATCGAAACGCAAACTCTTATATCTCGTGTTTTCTAACTGACAGTTATTAACCGAATTTCCAAGAGACCTGGTGTCTTTGAGGAGAGCTCAATCACTATGTTTCTCTCTGGGGCAACTAGGTCGTTCGGTTGATATAGTTCAGGAGGTACTTTATCAGTACTTCATTACATGATAAGCTAGCTTTAGAGTATTTAACGGAACATATCAGGTGAATGCCTAATGTGGTTGAACTGTGTAGGTTCTGCCCGAAAATGAAGGGCAGAGTTACATATATGGTATGCTTTCGTTTCCCTCTATAGAACTTGGCCTCATGGAGGATGCTGAAAGAGCTGCAAGAAAAGCACTTGAGATCAACCAGCTAGACTTTTGGGCACAACATTGTGTAAGTGTTCGTTTGGCAATTGTATTTTGACTGAACTTTTACTCCTATGTCTCTGATGCCATATCAGCTGATCCTTCTCTTGTTCTTGTCTCAATGCAGTTGTGCCATGTTTTGCAATTTGAATGTCGTTTCGCAGAAGCTGTGAAGTTCATGGAGGAATGCTCGCCTTCATGGGTTTCTTGTTCACCATTCATGTATGCATTACATACACTGCCCATCTGCTCTGCCATGTTGGTCATTCGCCTTATTTAATGTGAGGTGGTCTTGACCAATTTTCAGGTACACACACAATTGGTGGCATCTTGCTTTATGTTACTTGGAGGCTCATTTTCCTCTTGGAAGAGTACTAGATATATATGACAATTGTATAATGAAGGAACTAGACAGACCTGATGCAGGGCGTCATGAGGTTTAATCATCTTCACTTTTGTAGTATACATTGCGTACTTATTATATGTCTCCTTATCTTTCTTCGACTGTTTAGGTGTGCATGAATGCTTTGGCATTGCTGTTGAGATTAAGTGTACGAGGTGAAGTCAGTCTCGTTCAGGATCGTCTGAAGGCTTTAGCAGATCTTTTGATAGATCAAGTGAGTTAATGCCTAGTGTGTTAGACTGTATACTCCTGGATTTTTCATTTTCTAGCTAAGCATTAGCACACAATATATCATGCATGTTACTTGGATATTGATCCACTTCCCGTACAGTAACTAATATCTGGGTACTGGCTTTGTTTAGGCTACATGGTATTTTGAATGGAAGCTTGATTTGCTCATATTATGGGCCTTAGCTAGTATGGAACAGCATTCCGCAGCTAAACAGTTGCTTGAAGGTCTGAGGGTCAGGTTAGAATTGCGAACAATTTCTTCCTGACAGTTCAACATTTCTGCTATTGGTTATCCAGCATATAGTATCAGTTGGTTTTACTTAAGTTTCTCGGTTTGTAGAGTGACCAAAATGAATGAGAAGAAACGGAAGCTGATGCTGAAGCCACTCTCTGTATGTTGATTTTATTCGCTTTTACTGACTTATTTGTCTTCATTGCTGTATACACTGTTGGTTTTGAGATTCACATCTCGGAAACTCACGGAATTACTAGCTTTTGAATTAATTATCTGCTTTTTCAGCTTGCTGAAGCTATGTGCGAGTATGGTAAAGGTAATGACAAACATGTACTAGAGCTTTTCGGGGTTGATTTTGACATCAATGATTACAAGGTATTTCGTAATCATATCTTTCAGCATTATTGTCCATGACACCAGTTTAGGTTTGCCCGGAGATGTTTATGGTTCTTGTCTTGTGGTAGGCAATAGGGGCGTCTGCTGAGCAGCTCGAAGTGTTCAGCGAAATGTGGTATACTTTACTACTGAGCACAGGACAAGTAACAAAAGGTTCAACCTTGTTCACAACAGATAGACTAAATCATGTTGATTTCTTACCTTGCAATTAACTTAGAAATTCATGCTCTGACAGCGATTGAAGTCGTTGAGAGACTACTACTTAAAGAGAGTACACCCTTTTTGTGGCGTCTACTGGTATGCATTCCTGACTAATGCACCATACGTCTTCAATGGGATAAAGTCTAGGCCTTGGAAGATTTATTTTCCCTCTTTTATCATCGGTTGTATTGCAGGAGAAAGCGTACTTGCTGACAGACAGGCCGGAGGATGCTGGAAATGCAGCCGAGAAGGCGGAACGTCTTGAGAATTCCTGATTAAGATAGCCTAGTGGACATTTTATTCTTGCTTATATACTACACTGTGATGACCAGTTAATCTCAAGTCATCTGTAATCTACCACAGAAAAAAATTAGTATTGCTAGGGAAGACATGCATCAAATTTTATCGGGCATGTTGACCACATTGGCATTTAGAAAATCTCTGCCAGTCGCATATTGGTATTAGAAAATATGCGCAAAGGCAAATGATGAGCCTAAGATCTTGTCAAGCTTTCGAAATCAAATATTTGTGTTTTCGATTACGCTATCACTTTTATCTATGGATTATTTTTTTTCGAGTTCTTCTTCGGAGTCAAGTTTTACCCTTAACTTTTTTTTTTTTCTAAATGCAAATAAATAATGATTATGATTTTATTTATTCGTTATAAAGTGTCCCGATAAAGAGAATTTAAATCATTCAATCTTAGAAGATCGATATTCTAACCATTAAATCAGCTTTAATCTACGAAATCGTGACGTATCGAAAAGGATCCTCCAGATTACCTTCCAAAAGAAAAAGAAAAGCAAGAAGGTGGACAAAAAAAGGTGAGAGATCATACGAATACGATGATATAGTTGATTTGTTCCTAGATAAAGTTTGTCACTAATTAGTTAGGTGTACACACTACTTGAACTACAAGACGAAACCTCTTAGACAGGTGTATTATTACTATTATTATTATGTTCATCATCCCATATAACTTTGTCCAACTCAAGAATTAAGGCACACCAACCTCTTTGAAAATTACATTTTTTTAATTAAAAAAAAAAAGAAAAGAAAAAAAAGATTAATGGGTAGTAAAAAAGAAGAGGTGAAGTTAGACAAATGGGGTTATGAAGTGAAGACATCCTCTGATCAATGCATTTCTGTGATTAATGACTACTATTACCAGGTTTTTTTTTTTGTTACTTTTGATTAATCTTGTGTTTAAGAAGTTTTTGTCTTTGGTATAAAATGATTAGGTGGGGGGGAGGCCGAGTCCGGAAACGGGTAGGATTACATAGGACGACAAAGTTATCGGTTACGACGTTTTTTTTTTTTTGTTGATTGAATGTTTATAATTGGGTTATGAGTGATTAATTAGTTGGCTTGATTAATGAAACTTGTGTTTGAAGGTACTAAGTTATGGGAGAAAGAGGTCCATCATATTAGAGGCTCCAGTTCATGATGAGAATTGTGTTTTGGCCAATATTTTGGCTGCCCATTTCCTGTCTGCTTCTCGCTCTTCCAAAGTTGCAACCTTTCTTGATGCTGCAAAATCCAATTATGTAATAAACCCATGTCTCTCTTTTTGGTGTAATTGTATTATTAATTGATTATTTGGTTGGTTTTATTTCTGAATTCTTATGATTATATCATTATGTGGGTTTTGTATGATTTAGGATGAAGCAACAGATTATGAGAAAGCGGTTTTTGATGGTGTTTCTTACTTGATCTCGGACGATAGGGATGATGATGTTGCTCTGAATTTGCACTTCAAGGTACAATTTTATGCTAATTGCTGATAAGTTTGCTATATGATTTAGTCCAATTGAATATGTAGTTGAGTAAAAATGTAAATGTCGGCTAGGGGCAATTTTTATGTGGACTGAACTGGGCCTCCTTATGAGTTAAAGTATGTTTCAATCATATGATCGGCAACAAGCCAACAACCACCGAGCCTTAGTCCCGAAATGATTTTGGGTCTGCCTCGATTATATGATCACGCGACTAAAAATGTTGTTTTGTGATAAAGATGAATCTTATGCTATCAATTAGACAATTATCATCATTCATGAAGATTCATAAAAAATGAGATGTGTTGTGTTTATTTTGTTGTATAAGATCTGGGCTAGTGGCTGCTGAAAAGGTTTAGTTTTATCTCATATGGATAATGTTAAATGTATCAGAATTCAGAACCTTCAAAGAATTTGATAAAATTCTCTGGTTCCCCATTTCTTGGGTGAATATGATGTTATTGCTCTAATTTAGAATCTTACTAGATACAAGTATTCGTCCCAGTGTGGGAGTACTTCTGGTGGTGCTTGATTGTTTGAAGATTCTGAGCTTTTGCGTTTACGTGAAGATTTTCTGTAGCAGTTTGATACGTGACACACACTGACAAATTATACGATTTCTTACGGACAGTTATTAGCTGAATTCCCAAGAGATCTGGCCTCTTCGAAAAGGGCGCAAATTCTATGCTTCTACATGGGGGAACCAAGTCCATCCCTTGATCTTGTCCAGCAGGTACTATGTTATCAGTTGAAAAGTATCATAAGTTTCGAAGTTTTTAGAGCAGAGATTCATATATCAGACTGTAGGCTTGTAATTTACTATGTACAAGCGTCTGATGCTGTTGAACCGCATAGATTATTCCAAAAAATGAAGGAGAGAGTTACGTATATGGTATGCTTGCTTTTCCTTTCCTGGAACTTGGCCTTATGGAGGATGCTGAGAGAGCTGCAAGAAAGGCACTTGAAATCAACAAGCTAGATTTTTGGGCACAACATTGTGTGAGTCAAATTTTATCTCTTATCCTGTGTCTAGGGATGCCATGTTGACTGATCCAATTTCTTGCCAATGCAATAGTCAAGACGACTAAATTCTCTTTTCTCAATGCAGCTATGCCATGTTCTGCAGTTTGAATGTCGTTTTGCAGAAGCTGTGAATTTCATGGAAGAGTGCTCGCCTGAATGGGTTTCTTGTGCTTCATTTATGTGTGTACTACACTGCCCTTATGTTCTGCTATGTTGATATATTCCCTTATCTTTAATGTGACCAATGATCGAGTGACCGATATCTAGGTACACACACAATTGGTGGCACGTTGCTTTATGTTACTTGGAAGGCCATGCCCAGATGGGAAGAGTACTAGATATATATGACCATTGTATCATCAAGGAACTAGATAAACCTGATGCTGCACGCCCAGAGGTTACATCATCATCACTTCTGTAAAAAAATTCTTACTTGATTATGTATCTCTTTACCTATCTGTAGCTGTTGTAGGTTTACGTAAATGCTTTGGGATTGCTTTTGAGATTACATGTACGAGGTGAAATCAGTCTGTTGGAGGACCGTCTCAAGACTTTAGCAAAACTTTTAACAGATCAAGTGAGTCACTGCTTAATGTTTTAGATTGCGCAATCATGACATGTTTTACCAAGCAGCAGCGTAGAACATGTGTACATTACTGAACGCTAATACTGGCAACTTGAGGAGGTGTAAATATTAAGTTTACCCTTCTTCCTCACGTACTTCAAATCTATTTTTAGGCTTACAGACTTACGCTTCTATCACAGCTCTCTTCTGCCAAGGGTGTGTAGAACTACCAAGTTGCCATGATACTTTTGTATACATTTGTTTTCTGATAGTCAGTTTTCATGGGCCTCTGTTATCTTCTATGATGTTTGGTGTGTTTGAGGAGCTGAATATGATCACTGAAGTTTATTTCTTCTTTTTTTTTTTTTTTTTTTTTTTGCATATATTTTGCATTCGTGTGAACCGTGCCTCCCTTTATATTTTGCACTCTTGTAATGGACAAGTTACTAAGAGATTGTTCAACTTTTGAAATAAATCCCATTTCTATGGTGCATTTAGGGAAACAAGTACAGTAACTAATTCTCGGGTTCCCTACATGTGTCTAGGCTGTTTGGTTTTCAGAGTGGCAGCTTGATGTATTCATATTATGGTCCTTAGCTCGTACTGAGCAGGTTTCTGCAGCTCTACAGTTGCTTGAAGGCTTGAGGGTCAGGTTAGTTTTCAGAGCTTCTCTTCTCACATCTGATACCATTCAGCTCTTCTTCTATCGGTTATTAGACATGAACCGGCAGTTGACGTTGCTGAACTTTATGTAGAGTGTCCACTATGAACGAGAAGAAACAGAAGCTTATGCAGAGGGCACTCTCTGTATGTTGATTTTCCACTTTCTATCCTGATTTTTGAATCTCAATTCCTGTTAAGGAGTTCCCTCATGATCTGATTAGGAATGAACTGTTTTTTCAGCTTGCAGAAGCCCTATATGAGTATGGTAGGGGTAATGACAAGCATGCACTAGAGCTCTTTGGTGCAGATTTTGATGCCAATGGTTGTAAGGTATTCGTAGTCCTTTCTTTCAGAGTGACCCTTGATTATTAGAACGATCCTCTAATGTACGCATACCTGTCTGCAACATCAAACACATGTTCACTGTTTCGTCAATAATTTAATCAGCTGCTGTAATTTTTTTTGGTCTTTCTGTAGGCAATAGGGGCTTCTGATGAGCAACTCGATGTGTTCAATGAAGTTTGGTATAGTTTGCTACTGAACACTGGACAAGCTGCAAAAGGTTTAACTTTATGCACTACAACATTTGGCTATTCTCATATGCAATCACTTCTTTTTAATTAGCTAGACATTTGTGCTGTTGGCAGTGATCGAGGTTGTTGAGAGACGACTCAAAAACAGGGATGGGGTGCCGTTTTTGTGGCGTCTACTGGTATGGCAATCTATCATGTACCAAACCCTTCAGCATCTTATACTATGTTCCTCGACTTCAATGATTTGTGTTGTGTTGTTGTGGGTGACTGTATTTCAGGAGAAAGGTTACTTGATGGCGGGCAGGAAGGAAGCTGCAACCACATCTGAGAAGGCAAACAGTCTTGAGAAATCCTATTTCCGATAGCCAAGTAGTGAAACATTTTCTTCTTGTTGGACTTGAACATTTGTACTACACCTGTGTTCTACCAGTTGACATACAAGGAGTACCCACTACCCAGTGATATGAATAATGAACCCACCAGAACAATCTTCTGCTAAATTCTATAACAATGAAACAAACAGTGTAATCTACATGCTACCTCTGCATTTTAGGTTTATGTTTTGGCCTAAACAACCTAAAGAAACGGAAAGAGTATGTATCATCGATTCATCGAACGGCCTAGAAGAATGGGTGCATCAGTGCATGCATTGTTGGGATCAGAATGATTCATAGGAAAAGATCAAAATCAAGTGCCCAAATTTCACAATTCACAATCATTAGGTACACTTTACTAATCATACTTCTCAATACATTTCCATTTATGATGATTTCATGATGCATAATCCAATACATCTTTAATAATTTACATCCAAAACTCAAATCAAGTGACCAATAATCTCACTACATAGTACACTTTGAATGAGATATTTTTTTTGGTAATAATAACATCAGTACTAAGTACAAAACAAAGAGGCCATCAAATTTCTTCAATCATCCACCCCTATCATATCATATAATTTCAAACATTCATTATCAAATCAAAACATTTTAACCCCACATCTCAAAAACCATCATTTTCCCCAAATTTTGACTTTGCAATAAACTTTGTGATCATGTCTCATCCCCAGCTGGGACAACCACCACATTGGCATTGGACCCTCTGACCCCACGGGTCCGGGTCCAAATCCGCCGCAGCTCCACCACCACCTCCTTTGAGTTCGGCCTGTCGTCTTTATCGGCCGCCACGCATTGAAACGCCAATTCGGCTACGGCTGCCACGCTTTCCTCCACGGCCGCCCCCTCGGCCACCAAAACCCGGTCCACAACCTGGTCCAACAACCCAATTTGTATTTTGGCCACAACCATATCAACCAATGCCACCTCCCTTTTTTCCCTCCTTTGATCAACCGCTTTCAACCCGGTTATCAACTCCAACAAAACCACCCCAAAGCTATACACATCACTCTTCTCAGTCAACCTGAACGACTTGTGGTAATCCGGGTCTAAGTAACCCGGAGTACCTTGCGGTCCGGTCCAAACACAACCGGAAGACGAACCGGACAACTCCCCGGATAGTTTCGGATTATCCGAATAAACCAACAACCTCGACAACCCGAAATCCCCAACCCGAACCCGCAAACTTTCATCCACAAATATATTAGACGTCGTAATATCTCTATGAACCACTGGCGGCTGGACCGAAAAATGTAGATACTCAATCGCAATAGCAATCTGCAAGGCGATATCAACCCGGGTCTGCCAACTCAACAAACCCGAAATTTTCCGATTCGACCCGTGTAAATGATCCGCCAAAGTCCCATTAGGGATATAATCGTAAACCAACAATAACCCTCTCGGGTCACTACAGTATCCATGAAGCTTCACCAAATTCGGATGCTCAATCGAAGAAAGTATCAATATCTCATTACAAAACGACTTCGAAGACACCGCTTTCCCTCTAACGGTAGCGTAATGGTTACGATGAAGGTACTTGACCGCAACAATACGCCCATCGAAAAGCTCCCCTAGATAAACCGACCCGAACCCACCATCCCCAATCTTCCTCTTCGGGTCAACCCGATTCGTAGACGCTTCAAGCTCCTCGTAAGTAAATACCGGCGGAAGTAGCGACGCGCATCGGTGGCGGTGTAGGAATACGGTTGTCGGATCCTCCAAACTTTCGGGTCCGGTAACCCGTTTGTTCCGGACCACAATGTAAGCAAGCACGAGAAGACCAAGTAGACAGACCATCACCACAACCAACGAAGCAAGCTTCACTCTCTCCTTATGCTCCCGGACCCACACCGCCGACCAGAACCCGGCGGCGGTGGCGGTGGTGTTGTTCGCTGCATTGTTGTCGGATAGGCATAAAAAAGGGTTATTCGGGTCGGATGAATTGAACCCGCAAACAGCTCCGTTTTCGGCTAGATTGCAGTCGCGACAGCGGTGGAAATACTCGTCGTTGACGCCGTCAAATTCAACGGAAATGCCCATTTTGAGAACATCATCCAAGTAACCGAGCACGTCACTGTGACAACCCTGCTCCGAAATACCCGGGCCGGGTCGACCCGTATCGCATACGGTTTCGACTAAACGAAAGGGGCGCTTTACTAAAGCGCATTCCCAGGGGCAGAGACTACAGTTGGGAAGAGAGAGATTCGGAGTGGGACACGGTTTGAGAAGAGAGAGTCGTGAGCAGGAAGAGTCGGAGACTTTGAATGGTGTGTTAATGAAGTTGAGGGGTATTTCCGGTATTGAAGAGTAACGAGAGGGGCAAATGGGGAAGACGAGTTTTTTTTTTGTTTGGGTTGTGGAGAGAGAGTGAGAGTGGAAGAGTCAGAGTCATAGCGGAGGAGAGAGAAAGAGAGATTGTTGATGGTGACGAGAGAGATTGATGCGGCAGTGGTGGTGCAGTTGAGGTGGAAAGCAGGGTGGCCGCAACCGTCGACGGTGGAAAATGGGAACGGCGGCGGTGCCGTATTAAATGGTGGACAAGATCTACTAGCTCTACTACTACTACTACTACGACAAGTATTAGTAGTATTAATAGTAAGAGTAGTAGAAGCCGTTGAAGATAATAGTAGTAGCGTAATGAAGAAGATGAAAATCATAGTAGGAGTAATGGGGAAGTGGTGTTGGGAGTGTGTACTATGAAAGAAGGATGAATGTTGTGAGTTGTCATCAATGGAGAGAGAGAGAGAGAGAGATATCTAAATCTAGAAAGAAAGAGGAGAGAGGAGAGAGGAGAGAGGGAAAAGGGGGGTCACGTGGGGTTGAGGTTGAGTGATGACAAGAGCTTCAAAAGGAGGGATATGGAATGAAAGAGGAGTGAAGCGTGTAGAGTAATTTTAGTTTAATTTTGATTTTTTTTATATTTTTGGTGGGTGGGTGGACAAGTTCGTCTTTTTACTTTTGTTGTTGTTTTGTTTGATTTTATGACTGACTGAAATAGTCTTTGTTTATGTTTATGTTTCCCTATGTAAGGGGGAGGGAGGCTTTGGTGGGTGTCATGGAAGAAGAGTCTTGTATATTTTCTTGGAGAATGTAATTTAAATATTACACTATTTTACTCTGTTTAAATGAAACGTAACGTCATTTATTTTTTAGGGTTATGATCGCAATCTGATTAAATGCGCTGCACCGTGCTTGTAAAAGGAATTCACTTGATTGAGTGTTAAACGAAAATTTTGTGATGAGAAACGACTGCTCATTCAGGTTATCGGGTACTCGGGTGTTATACTAACATGACCACCTGATCGAGTACTTGGCATGAGAGTATGATACTCCACTAGAGTAGTTTTTAGACATATACTCCTATCGAGTTCAGATTATTAAGATGCAATGTTGTAAAATCTTATTACAAATACCTTGATATGTGCAGTATTATCCAACTCAAACTCGAATACTCGTATAGACTAAACTCTGCAAAATGAATACTACTCATTGAATGTAGGTTGGATGCTTGAAGCAAACTTTCTCATTGATTTGTAGGTTTGTGATCTTTTAGGCTTCTAAGGACAATTTCCACACTTAGGTAGGAGGTAGTTGAAAACTCACGTCTTTTCATAAGCCTGCTAACAAAAAAAAATGTTGAGATCGAGTTGTAAAATACCGGGGTTGCTGAACTTGGATGAGCTCAATGGAGACAGCAATTTGTGTTTTGTCAAAAGTTCCAAAGAAATCCAATTTACACAAACTCCGTACTACACTAGTAACTATCAAGCGCACCAAAATCCCGCTTTCTTTGACATTGAAGTCATCGGTATCATGCGATTGATAAGATTCACATTTCCACTACGCATAAGTTTTTCATGTAATGTTGCGTATTCTAATACTAAAGCATTTTTTTAGTAAACATTGTTAGTAAAGAATGAATGTTACAGTTCTAGGATGCTGATTGCTGATTTTTGTGGTTTATAGAATTGTACATTGTGCGAGTGAGAACTTTCTTTTGAGGAGGATTTCACGGCACTTGGAAGATCGGGTTAGACTTTTTTTTTTTTTTTTTAAAGTAACAAATTTCATAAATGCCTCAAGTGTCTACGGATATAAAGTCCGCAGCTACCAAATCAAGTACATCAGGAGGTCCACTACCAACCCACACTCTCATCGAGTAATCAATCGGATCTAAATGGGCAATAAGGTGCGCTACCCTATTTCCTGTTCTCCTACCCTACCCTACCCTACCCTCTCGTCGAGTAATCAATCGGGTTGGACATATTTACACATGGAGTAAGATTACATTACAAGTGCAAGGTGCTAAAAATCGAATTGCATGTGTTTTTTTAATGGTTATTCTATTGTGTGTCACAGGGAATGTTAAAAGTTCATTACTTACCTTGTTTACGTGATGTTCTCAATTAAAAATACAAAGTATAAGGTTTCTTTGATTAATGGGAGAAAATCTTAACTAAGTACAGTTAAGTAATGAAGTTTAAGTTAATATGCAATGCTTATACCATGCTCCCTGGAGCACAAGAAGCATGGTGGTCCTCCTCACAATAGAAGAGTAGGGATCACACTGAAATAGATTTTAAATTATTTTAAGTGTAGTCACTACTTCTCTATTGTGAGAAGAACCACCATGCTCATTGTGCTCCCGAGAGCATAGTATAATCTGCGGTTAACATGCGTCATTACTCATTAGAGTGCACAATAGAAAAACCCTTATGCTCATACTACTAGTTTGGGGGTTTGGCTCATACACAGGCTAGTGTGTGTTTTTGTCCGATTTGAGGCCTTCCACGAAAAATTGAGTAGTTTTTACTATGGCTACGGAGCCATATTGGGCCTATCTCTGTGGCGTAGTTACTTTTTCGTAATGTCAAATTTCGACCACACTTGTTGAAGGTAGTCCGATCCTCTCAAACATTTTTTGTTTCCATGGGTAGCTTTGGAGTAAGCTTGTGAGATTATGATCATATTTTAAAGTAGCCCAATATTATTATTAATTTTTTTACCATTAGCATCACCTTTATAACTTTAGGGATCATTTGTTTCGAGGGATAAGCGGGTGTGATGGGATTAGTTATCCAAAGGGTCTAATTCCCCCTACTTAAGTGAGAAATAGACCATTTATTTGTAGGACAATATTCAAATAAGAACTACAATAAATATTACAATCACCAAGCATTTAATACCCTGACATGCCAAACAAATGATGAGATAAAATTTAGAAATCCCACTCTCTTATGATCTTATCCATTTTTATCCCGTAAGTTAAACGACCCCTTATTAGACCAAACTCTTGGGGAGAGTAGAAAAATTCTCTCTTACCACATGATCATGATCGAACAATTGGGCCTGGACCTTCTGATCCAAGTAACCATAGGCTTTAATAAATAAACTTGGGTAGTCCGATAAATAAGACTTGCTTCAATCTTTTATTTTTCTTGCCACATACTCCGTACAAGTCAAATACATAGAACTTGTAGGCGGATGTATCAGCCATGCTTTTCGTCGAGACTTCCCTCACGGCGTCACCTAGTCACCTAGTCAACTCTCGGGTCACAACTCGCAAGCCCTATCTCGAAACATTTGACCAGTATACACCCTGGAAATTTCAAGTCATTTTCCCTTTGCCTAAAAAACCAAACAAAGTCGTGTTCTTTGAACATTTTTTAACTCCAATTTGTTTCGTATTCTTCAATCCTCATTGGCTCATACTCCATATATATACTCCCAACTCCATTATCTTACAAAAAAAATTCCTAGACATAAATAAGTTGTCATGCTACTACACGTATAAAAAAAAAAGAGTTGCCAATACAACAAGCAACAACGCACCAAAATCAAGCTTTATAAGGCATATTATATATCCACCCAAAAACAATCATCAACAAACTTCCATTTTACACATTTTCACAACCTCGCCATTTTATTTCCATTTTCATTTCTTTCGCGTAGTCACAATAAAGTTAGGATTTGAAATTCGGGTTGATAGTAGTCGTAGGCTATGGACCTTCTTACAGAAGCCGGAGCAGTCAGGCTCCGCAGCCATTTGGATAAATTCTTAGTAGGGGACGTAGACCGAGAATCTGTCCGACAAAGCAGAAACGGGTCGTCCAAACGGGAGATATGGATCGTCGAATTGTGTCCGAAAAACCCGGATGCAATCAAGCTTAAGAATTTATATTCGGGTTTATACTTGACAGCGTCGGATACGCCGTTTCTATTAGGGATGACGGGTAAACGGGTCGTGCAATTATCCATATTTGACCCGACCCGGATAGAGTGGGAGCCCATAAGTGACGGGTTTCAAGTCAAGTTGAGGAGTACTAAAGAGTCAGGGAAATATTTGAGGGCGAATGGTGGGATGCCACCTTGGAGAAATTCTGTGACACATGATTC
Source organism: Spergularia azorica (assembly GCA_038382645.1). Taxonomy (NCBI): domain Eukaryota; kingdom Viridiplantae; phylum Streptophyta; class Magnoliopsida; order Caryophyllales; family Caryophyllaceae; genus Spergularia; species Spergularia azorica. Next base: position 3,396,661 of record JBBYHQ010000002.1, read on the forward strand.
GCCACTTACGGGTGGGACGTATAATTGGGTTCTTTGGGATGTTGAACCCGTTTCTTTGGCCGAATTCGGGTCGTCGTTTCCGGATGCTCCGTCGCCTTTGTCGAGTTTTAATTCGGTTTTTTCAGATGAGCTTGACGGGTCGTACCCGGGTTCGCCTATGTCCGTCATATCTAATTCATCGTCACTCTCATCACCATTTTCCGGCAGGAAGGTACGTGTTTCTTTAGATGGTTAGTTTCAATTTGGTTTATTTTTGTTTCGTTGAATTTGTTTGGGTGTATGAAACGAGTCAAGTACAATTTGTCTAAATCTAGAAGGAAATTCGTTTTTGATTACTAAGAAAAATAAGACTTTGAAGACTAATTCATTCAATAATGACATAATGATGTTGGAATAGTACATTGTACATACCCCTAATAGATTAAAATTAAAACAACATTCAATATATACCAACATGATGTTGGGGGTGTCAACCCAAGTATCACATTGAAAAAACAAAGACTAGAATCCTTGTTTATAAGTTCCACCTCCACGCTAAATAGTATGAGACCTTTTGAGTTGAAAAGATACTCATGTTTGAAAAACCGTAAGAGCTTGTCTCCCAGTCCAAAGCGGACAATAAGATTGACCCACTTTCCAAAAACCGTGAGGGTTTGTCTCACGGCCCAAAGCGGACAGTATCATACTAATTGTGAAGCCAGTGGTTTGGCAGTCCACAACACATGATTCCATATCAAGCAAGCTAGTTTCTGTCCGAAATAAGGAACGCTTTTGGTCTCCATGTTTTTAGATTAATAGATTATTAGCCATTAGATTGCTTGGTGCAATAATATGTATATTAGATTAGACAAAGTTCGTTGCATCTCTATTACAGTTGTGCAAAACTTTTTCACTATGAAGTGTTTGGAATTCAAACGCTAAATTAACACAAATAATTGTGGGATTTATGTTGGTATTGACTAGCAAACTAACAGATTGACAACTTAATTAACACAAATAATTGCGGGATTTATGTTGGTTAATAATACATTGATTAGCAAACTAACAGAGTAAATTTATTGGTACACTAGTTTGATAAATTGATAACCACCACGTGCTACGTAAAACTCATTAAAACATCAAATATTCGTAAATAATTAAGAGAGCATGTGAGGTGCCTTTCTGTCTAAATAGTGTCACAGAAGCTGGTGGCGCGAGTCTTCTTTATTTAAGGAGGCTGTGGTCCTGTAATCTGTAGAGCTCAACTGGTACGGTTCGTGCTCAATGAACATGTTGGTGCAGAATGTAGATCCATTCATTTCATTATATATTACTAGCTTTTCCGTGTCTAATATGAATATATGACGGTTTGAAAGATTTAAATTTTTGTTTACATTCGAGTGTGTATGATGATCAACTACACTCGAGATTAAACAATTGTATGAGTATTCGTCTTACTTGATATACCTTGAAAAAACAACCTAGTTTATAGTCTAAAACGATTGGCTTTACACCTCATGTTTTTTATTTTTATGTAATCGTGTCATAGTCCACACTCCACAAATCGGATAAGCATGAGAAGTAATAACTAACAATTATGTTGTTATAACATCCGCCTCATTCACGCATACTCCACCAGAAAAACCGTTATCTTTCTACCTTCATTTCTATGCCTTTTAATTTGCTATAATGAACATACTAGTTTTATGTAAGATCATTATCGAATGAGTCAGTAATTACCAAAAGTAGTAAGTAATAAGTGAACAGTAAAGAGAGTCCAAAGGCATTAACTAATCACGCCCACACTTTGATCACGTAATCTGCTAACGAAAGATGATTATGACATGTAACGATGATGACACAATCACACAAAACAACACAAGCCAACACAACTTGTGTGTTGATTACTCTTTCTCAAATGCAACCCAAAAGTCAAGTAACTCTCGTGTAAATTAAAGTTTTTGCACTAACAACTGTAAAATTATTTTAACATTATTTCACTCATTTCTCATTTCCTTCCTTTGTCGCCGCCAAAAACGACGACCTCCAGCTGTCCGGCTGTCCCACCTCCCGCCGTCAATCACCGTGTTCTTCGCACATAAAGCCCAAATTGACCGTTTCAACCCAAAAAAGTGAAAAAAAAATAGCTCACGTTTTTATTGTTAAATCCTTCTCTTTATAAAGTTTTAAAACCAACCCATTTTCCAACACACAATTACGAAAACGTCATTTGTCACTTTATCTATTGAACTAGCTGATAATTAGAAGTCGCTTTTTATATAATTCTGCAGAAGACGAGAGCAATGGACCTCTTTCACAAGGCAAAAGCGGTCCGCCTGAAATCACACCACGACAAATACTTGGTAGCAGAGGAAGACGAGGAGTCCGTTACCCAGGACCGAAACGGGTCAGCCCGAAACTCTAGATGGACAGTGGAGTTTGCTGGGGACCACTCTATCCGGTTGAAGAGTTTCTACGGCAAGTACTTAACCGCTACGAACCACGCCTTTTTGCTTGGGATGACGGGTAAAAGGGTACTTCAGACCGGGTCGGGTAAGCCCGGCAAGACGATGGAGTGGGAGCCACTCAAGGCCGGGTCGCAGACCCGGTTGAGGACCCGGGAGGGGACTTACTTGCGGGCCAATGGTGGGTTACCACCGTGGCGGAATTCGATCACGCATGACTTGCCACATAGGACTGCCACGCAGGGTTGGGTTCTTTGGGATGTTGATATTGTTGAGATTTTGGATCATTCTGTGCATGGGGATGAGGAGGATGAAGTGGTTGAGAATCCGGGTCGGGTTGACGAACCTGAGGTTAAGAGTAAGCCTAGTAGACAAAAGGAACCGGTTCGGGTTGAGGTTGTTCATTCGGAGTCGTTTGGGTATGGGTCGGAGCCGGGTTTGGTTTCTGTTGGGTCAGACAAATACCAAAGGCAAGAGGTATGGAAAATTCTGGATTAAGTTTTGTAATCTTTGCACAATTTTGTTATTATTAGTTAAATGATCTACTATATATAATTTTGTTTTTATTTATGTTGTGTTGTTTGTTTGTTTTGCTTTGATTTTGCATTGATTCTATTATAAAATTAAAAAAATGTGATGTAAAGATATGAAGAAAGTTGTCTGAATATACTGTTGATGAATTTTTATTGCACTTTTGGTGCTGTTGAATGTTGATCTTGTATATATTGACTGTAAAGTGTGGGATTAGACTGATTACTCTGGATTTTGGTGGTTATGAATGACTTAATTTGTAAAAGACGGTCGATTTCGATTGGTGGGTTTTGCAAGTGTTGTTCTTTCTTTGGAGGTGTGGTATGAAGTGGAATGATAAGGAATTTGGGGATTCTATTGATGTGATTTTCGATTTTAGTGGTTTTTTTGGTAACAATGAGCTGATATATAGTTGATCAGAAGCTTTTGAATGTGACTATGTGAGTATTATACTCTTTATGTAGTTGGTTTGTCTTGTTGATTTCTATGCATTCTGAAATTATGTTGATACTGAATTGCTGTTTGTCCTGGTTTTTCAATTTTGCAGTCTACTGACTTTGGGACTTACTCGCCGCCTAAGCCAGATGGGAGGCTCATCTATTACCATATTGCTGATGAGCAAGGAAATGTAGATGCTGCTAAGGGGAGCTCGCTGATCTTTAAGGGCCACAGTGTGTCTGATTTGACTCGGAAATTGGAGGAAGAGACGGGGCTTGAAGATATCTTTGTATGCACACGTAGCCCTTTGAATGGAAAGTTGTATCCCTTGCGCTTGCAGCTGCCCCCAAATAGCGCCACAATGCACATTGTCGTGGTTCCATCTACCTCAACTTGTAAGTTTAGCTCCCGTCTATATATACACCTTTATTTTGCTCATCTCTGTCTGCAAATGCACCAGCAACTACCTAATTTGATTGCACAGAAGAAATATTTAGTACTGTTATCATGTGTTCTATCATAAGTAGAAACTTATTGCTTTGTTAGGCTCGCCTAAGCTACCTGTTAACTGCTTTCGACATGACTTTACGTTGTTGCTATACCGCAAATGTGATTGTGTGATCTGCCTCATCTCTAAATTGACTAAATGTGAGTTGATTGAGAACTGAATGTGTCTACAGCATTGTAATATGCTTTGGTATGAGGCCTGGTTTAGATGATTTAGAGATGTCATATGACTAATTATGTTCTACTGCCTTCTTTTGTTGCTCAGTGGCTCAAGACTTCGTATAAGTGGGAATCTTATAACAAGGCGAGTTTATACTTAATACAAGTCGAGCGAGGCAAAGTTTCAGCAATGGACGTGAAGATGATATGAGTTATGTACAGGCTCCAACTCTCATCTGTTTAGATTCAGCAAATAGTAGTACAATTTTGTAAAAACATTGCCCTAGTAGTCATGTGCCAGTTTGCTAAGGTGAATTACAGTAGGTGCAACCGCGTTAGATGTTAGTTTTATCTACTCCCAAGTCCAGTCTACTTCCTGTCATCTCAAACTCTTAAGAGCCTAGAATTCTCCTAGCATAAATTCTTTCTGTAGCTGCTCTATTAGCGATAACGAACTGTCAGTTTCGGTTATTACCTGTGATTTTTCAGTCCTGTGGTAGGTTCTGGGTGATTATTCTTTTGTTCTTGATTGTGAGTATCATTTCTACTCTACTGTAATATAAATAAAGGCGAGATGCGTTCATCACTAAAGCAGTATCCTTTATCTCTCTGATGTATTGGTTCCCAATTTTCGCTATATCACATAACCATTAAATTGCTACACAAGAATCAACATATGAATATACACAATCTACATCTCAAAACACCATAGTTTCAGAGTTTCACCAATAATCACAGCAGGAACAGGATCCATCCCTGAAATGATGGAAGCGAGCGCGATCTCTCACAATAATCTCTACATTGAAAAGCTTAGAGATGAGCTTGGTGACTTGATGGCAGTCATTGCAGACACGGAGATTTTTGAAGATTCGGATTGGCACGCCTGGTTCCGAATGTAGAAGCCCATAAGCAATGGCAAGTCTTTCACTGTGCAGTTTAAGGGCATCTTTCTTCTGATCTTCATCTTCATCTTCCACCAAGGGTGCTTGTGAAAGGTCAGGCTTATATCCCACTGAATGAAGTCTGTCATATATCAGGTCCAAAACTCTGTATATATCATTTCTTTCTGGGTGAGAAGTGGCCCCTGCGAAAAATTCATGGTTAACTCCATTAATCTCCAGGGAGCTACAGCCGGGTTCTTTCTTTATGCCCTTATCAGTCATCAGCTGTCGTATTAAACCAGCGTTGTTCCATCGAGCTGCAGAAGCATAAACTTTGGAGAGCAGGACATAAACTCCACTGGAGGTAGCTTCTTCTGTTTCAAGTATCTTCTTAGCAACTTCTTCACTCAACTCTAAGCCCACATTCTGCTTGCAACAAGCGTCAAGAAGACTCCTCCATATCACGACATCAGGTTTCATTGGCATGTTTGACACAAGCAACAGCGCCTCATGGACTGATCCTGCACGAGCCAGGAGATCGACCAAGCAACCATAGTGTTCTAGTCGAGGTTCAATAGAGTACTCATTCACCATCTTACTGAAGTACTCGCGGCCTAATCCAACCATCCCGCCATGGTTACAGGCACTCAATATCCCAACAAAAGTGATTGCATTCGGCTTTAATCTCTCAACCTTAATCATCTCATTGAAATACTCCAATGCCAATCCAGAGAACCCATGTGTAGCAAGTCCTAGGATAATCGAATTCCACGAGTTAACATCACGCTTAACCATACGATCAAACACTTGCTTACCCAAATCTAACATCCCACATTTGCAATACATTTCCACCAATGCATTGCTCAACAAAACACCATTACCAGCTTCACCATCACACTTCCTCAAAACATAAGCATGAACCCACATCCCAGACGACAAAGCTCCTAAACCAGCACAACCCGAAACAGCGCTCTGCAACGCATACCCATCCGGCTCAAATGTCTCCTGCATCCGACGAAACAGCATCAATGCCGCATCAAACTCCCCTGTCCCGACCAACGCATCAATAATAGCGTTCCACGACACAACACTCCTCTCAGGCATTTCATCAAACACCTTGTGTGCATTGTCCATCCGCCCACACGACGCATAAAAATGAATAAGACTGTTGTTAACATAAACATCAGACCAAAGCCCAAGTTTAATAATGTGGGCATGAGCTTGTTTCCCGCCAAATTCATCAAACAAGTACGCACAAGCTTTGAGAACAAAGGGGAAAGTGTGCTTATCAGGGGAAACTTCACCTTCACTCAACATTTTAAAATACAGCATAAAGGCCTCGCCTTTATGGGCATGACTGTGAGCACAAGCTCTGATAAGGGTGTTCCAAACGAATGTGTTTCGGTGTTCAACTTCGGCGAAAAGGCGAAAGGCGAACCGGATATCGGCTGAGGCGGCGTAATGGAGAAGCCTGCTGTGGAGGAAGTGGAGGTAGTTGGGGTGGTGGAAGGGTGTTGTACGGAGAGCTTGGGCGTGGATTTGCTTGAGGTGGGCCATGGAGGTGCAGTTGT
>JBBYHQ010000002.1:3436189-3446312 GCA_038382645.1 Spergularia azorica
CTTGAAAGTAGTCCCTCCAACAAGCTGAAGAGTGAAAGGTAATGACACGGTTGGTGTTCGCGGTGTGGCCAGATAATAATGCAACACTACCAGCGGCAGGTTTATTCCTATGAATCTCAACTACATTATTGGACCCACTGTCATAAGCTGACGTCCTATAATTATGAGAAAATGCAGAGCAAGGTGCCCAAGTACTTTCTCGAACTTGAGACCTCTGGTTAGTAGACGACTTGTAATAATTAGGGGTGTGCAAAACCGGATGCCTTGCTGCATTAGCGGTAACTGTATATGCGTCTCCTCCATAAAATGTTGACATACTTGATTACAATCAAGTTTTTTTCTTTTTTTTTTTTGGTACAAGTTGAGAAATTTTTTGGGTTTGTTTTTGTTTTTGTGAGTGTTTGGTTTGATGGTTTGGAGGATATGATTAGGGTGTTTTTATAGTTGCAATAATGGAATATGTTGTCTTTCCGCATGTGATAATGCTTAATTATGCTTTAATAATTTCAATGTATTTGATTATATATATTCTACCCGGAATAATTAATCAATGTGCGTCAATTGCCAATCGCCATTGAGAACAATAACAATAATTCCTTAATAATAAATTACGAGAAATAAAAGCGTAGATACATTGTGTATTCTAATTGTACATGGAAGATTCTATATGTATGGCACTCACGTTTGATTCCCAAACATTTGTTGCTTAGGGTAGGGTATACAAGATCACCCCAAAAAATAAAATCTTCAACAATAATAAAGTGAAGCAGTATAATGTTTGAACGACGAACATATAAAAGCAGTCAACTGCAATATATACCATGCAATACGTTACACATTTTATATGAATTCGAAGATTATTTCACAAAAAATGATGTGTATGTTAGTATATACAGCTAGTCTTTTTAAAATGGTGGTTTCACATGATTTTAGTTAATAAAGTCCGACTTTGTGGTGTGGTGTAATAATAGTCGTAAAAGTCAAATGTTGGAGTTCTAAAGTGTAAACATTTATAATAATCTAATAACAGCATAATTTTACTATTAAAATATAATTTTACTACTAATATTTCCCATTACAAAGTAATTTTACTATTGCTAACCCAATTTTACTTTTACTAACTCAATTTTACCACCACATGTGTATATATAAGTTAGACAAATTAATTGTGTTTAAACTGTCCATCTTAATAATAATGGTGATTTTTGTGTTGATGATAACAATTTAATCGATGATTAAAGCTCTCACTTTTAAATTACGTAAACACTCATCTTCGAATGTGTAATGTAATACACAGATTTATGAAGAGGGGCTCATATGAATCATACCAACAAAGTCAACTTTTCTTTTGGGAAACACACATGTGCTAAGAACTCTACGGTTACGCGTGCTTTAAATTTGGGGAGTAGTTTTAGGATGGGTGGCACCTGGGAAGTTTCAAAGTGCGTTAGAAGTTAGAACGACAAGTGTTGGTGAGATTAGTTTACATCCATAGGTGGCTACTTGCGGTTCAGGTGATGAGACGGATGTTGCATAATGCATATAATACATAATGATTTTCTTTAGTTATCTAAAATGTTGAAATTGGACCGTATTTCAAAAATATATCACCACATTTTCATAATCCCATACCTCTATTATACTGAAACAATGAAATATTGATATGTCTCACGTAATTATTGTTTACCCTTTTTTTCATAAAATATTTTTTACACAAACGAGTTGTATTTTTGAATTTATGGTTTTTCTAACCATGCTGTTGGATAACATTGTCATAAAATCTTTTTTTTTTCCATAGAATCTTTTTTACACAAACGAGGTGGATAATATAGACAAGCTCGTAATCATAGACAAAAAGTAAAACCCAAGTAATTGAATTGATCATGTAATGTTTTGTGAATGAGTATATAAATAGAATCATTGATATAAATAGTACGTATAGTTTGGTACATGACGGAGTACTAAACGACTAAGATATATGTAAACCTAAGATATCTGGCATTACTACTGGAGTATTATTGTACTCAATTTTCGTTTTTTTAGAAGTTATCCTCGTATATCCTAGCTTGCATTGTATGGTATACATATAGTGGCAAATTATAATACATCATTTCCGTAACACTAAATCTTCTTAGTTACGTTCTAAATTATTTTTATCAGATTTTGTGGTGCAATCAAGCCCTATGTTTCTCAATAGTCCTTTGAAGCTCTTCACGCTTCGGCCCGGTAACCTTGTCGATCACTTTTCCTCTCTTAATGAACAAGAATGTCGGCATAACTTGCACTCCAAACTCTTCGGACACATTCTGTTAACATTTATACAAGATCAACAAGCTAATAAGATTAATTTTTTGCCAAATTCACTAGCCAAGCACGTTTAAGTTATCCGTGTATATACGAAATTGAATAATTCGAGCCAAAATTGTCGTAAACTAATCAATAAATCGAGTTCGTACCAATAATTCATCGACATCAATCTTGTCGAACTCGATATCCGTGTACTGAGCAGCAAATTCGTCGAGTACTGGGGCCATGTAACGGCATGGTGCACACCATGAAGCCGTGAAGTATATCACAATCTACAAACACATAAATCCATATATAGAAATTAAATTAAAAGATGGCATTTAATGATCAAGTCACGACTATTATCTACGATCAATCTAAAAGTTTGGTCGAAATATATAATACAAGGTTCTTTCATAATAAATTAAGGGTTTTTCTATATATGGATTAATTGAGGAAATTATCACTTAATTAATTAGTAAGAAAAAAATTGAACTTTTATCATGCGCCCGCTGAACACACGTTAGAGAAACCGATAAACACCTACGTCATTTAATTATGGTAGCATTTGCGTCTTATTTAAACCGTAAAATTAAAAACTGTTTGGCCTAGTGTGACATCATTACGACATTTAATCAATTACCAGTTTATCAGAGTGCTTAGAAGCTTGAAAATACTCCCTCCATCCTGCTGAAGAGCGAAATGCAATGACACGGTTGGTGTTAGGAGTGTGGCCAGAGAACGCAGCGCCGGCAGGTTTTCGATGAACTCCGACGACGACACCACTGGAGTCGTTGTCGTGAGTTTGGGCATTAAAGTGAGAGGGAAATGCAGCACAAGCGGGTGCACAAGCCCTGCTTTCGCGAACTTGAGAGGTTTGGTTATTGTAAGGAGCAGGGTTGCGCAAACAAGAGTTTCTGCCTTCTGTTTCGTGAACAGTAGACATGTTTGATCCCATGTTATATCTTGTTAGAGTTTAATTTGGTTAAAAACCTTGATATGTGACTCTAGTTTTGGCTACGGTTTGATATACTTTGATGTAATAATAATGAAAAAAATATGATACAAGCTAAGGGGCTTTTATAGATGTCACGATGTGTATACGTACAAGATGGTCGATTTATTCCTTTTGCTTGTTTAAATATCATGGACGGGGTCAGGGGTGATGAAGTCGTCCAGAACGTCTATCATATACTCAAGTGTATCTAGATTATATGTGAAATTTGTTTGTACTTAAATAAGCTTTTTTTGTACTTTTGATTCATGTATTGTTACTAATATATCATGCATGTGCATGTACTAAATTTAGTTATGTATAATTTGATCTTTTCAAGCATGATCCATTTATAAAACTTAGTTTTGAAAGTTATATGTAGTATAAATATTAAGAGACTTTAGTGATTCTAAATTTCCTTAGTTCAGCATTGTTTATTTTTTGTATTTCCTACATGTTTATGGTTCTCATACTAAAAGTTTGCAACTATACAAAAATGGTTTGATGATAAAAATTTACATTATTTTAACAAAAATATACATGAAAATAAGTGTACGAGAACCCACAAGAATTTATTAGGGAAATGAATCAATCATGATCATTTCCCAATCACACAATATCAATCTCTCCTAATCTTATGCGCATAATTGATAATGATGTATTTCTATTTATCATGTTCATGTGTAATTGATACTATTCTGTATACCCCTTCCCTCGTTAGATTATATTTGTAATTATTGTTTAATTTCCTTCCTAAATTAGCTACTCATGTACTAGTATTTAAACGGTTCATTGTGAATGATAAAACTCAAACTTTCATGTATACTTCTCTCTTCCCTCTCCTCTCTAATTCTTCACATAATTTTCTTGGGCGTGGTCTCAACGCTTTAATAAATTAAGATGTCTGAATAGTCATATCTATCACGAATAATAATTTAAATAAACATTGTATACTTTAACTTAATTATTATAGGTTTTCGGCACTCCCACAAACAATATTATATCTCAAAGAAAATTCATGTAGTGGGAGTGTCAAAGGACATGCATGCAGGGTCAATGGCCGTTCTCTTATTGTACTACATACTTAATAAGTAGTTAGTGTTGTGGACTGCCAAGCCACCGGCTCCAAATTAGTATGATACTATCCCCTTTGGTCAAGTCGTAAGGTTGCACGGTTTTGAAAGTGGGTCAATTTTACCCAAAAAGCCTAGTTGATTACTTATCATGAATATAATGTTCTCAAAAATATCAAGCGAGTTTCAAATTTTGCTTGTACAGTTTGCCCTACATAAGACGTGCGTTGTTCTCAAAGTCGCGTGATGTATTCCTTCCACAAGCATTATGCATAACGATCGAGACATGTCAAAGAACAAGAAGTATGGAGTATATATGGAAGTTCTTCCACATGCGTGTACGTACCACGTCTACTACCTTTTGCATATATTATTGTAGATCATATGGTAGTGAATTGAAAGAAAAAAAAAACCTGAATATATATATCATACCGAGTATATGTTTTGCTTAATCTTATGTATAGCCCGAGCAAATGTGTGTAAAATTATCGAAAGTGCGATTCGAATCTGCGACATTATATAATATACTTCGTATGTCATATGATGTGTACATCTTGATTCTTGGTACACGGTAATGATCTGATAAATACTTGATTATTACTTGTTGCTGGTGATGATGATATGTTTCACATTGAATTCGCGGTTTCGACATAGCATAGTTAGCAAAAAAAATTAGTTTAAAACCTCAACATTTCGCCATGAGTTCCAATTCAACAACTTATATATTACGTACTACAGACTAACAAAAATCCGCTCGTTTCGTAAGATTTCAATGGTTCTACTTTAAAGATTGCGATTCTATCTTTGTAAAAGTTAGCAGTGATGATCATCATGACTTAAGTACTCACAAGGCGGCATACGATCTGGGTGCTAAGTGTAACGCTGTAGAAATTTAAAGTTAGTTAAATATAATTCGATTCCTTAATATTCCATTTTAAGCTTAATTTCACATCCATGCAATACTATTATGCATCAGTTCATAATTACTTTCATACACATGCATTATTCTCGCGCGAATTTCACGAAGTTTCTGAGACACCGGATGCTTGATGCATGTCGTATTTGCATCAGATAATCTTCAATGTGTTTTTGTTACACAAAAAAGGCTGCCAATCTGCCATCCGATAGATATTTGCAGGATTGAATTCATACAAGCTTGCATGCATGTGGAGTTATTATAATTGTAATTAATTTATACGCCATCCATTCTTTTTAATGTTAACGTCTCGACTAGCTTTTGACACTACTCGGGGTTAAATATCGATTTTCAATAATCAATAATAGAAAATTCATCAAAAAAATTAATATGAATCAACGGGTAGATTTATACTCAATATATTTTTATAATTAATTAAAGTACTTTCGTGTATTTTATTTAACTTTTGTAAATTTTCATGTCAAATCATCCTTTTTATTTTCTACTATTATTGTTGCCTACCTTTTATAAAATTAAGAATTATAATCATGTAAATAGTTTAATCAAACAAATGAAATTTTTATCGAATCATTTTGAATTACATTTGAAATAACATTAACATAAATGTTCAAACCGTTATTCATCAACTATGCTTAAAAAAAACCAAAGTCTTTGGGACATGTACATGAATTTTTTATAAAACTACAAAAAAACAGCTAACCAAGCATATCGGATATCTAAATAAGTTTGGTCTCAAAAAAAAAAAAAAAAAAAAAAAAAAAACAACAACAAGGACCCGGTGTATGTGATGAGCGGTATTAAAAATTGTCTTTTCGTGAGTGCAAGAGCAAAAATAAAATTAATGTTAAATTTATATATTACATTTCACCACTGTATCACTACCGTCACGAGCAATACTGGTTCATGTTCCTATATATCAGACAACTGTATTATTTCCGTCTTTTTTTTTGACACCATTATTTTATTAACATAAGATCACGTTATTAGCATAATAAATATTTTGTGCATAAAATGTTTCTCTTATCTCTATTTTTTGTTTTCTTTTTTATATATACTTTAATGATAAAAAAAATCTAAAACTTTCACAATATATTAATACTCAAATTTATCATGAAAATTTTATGATTTATGTAAGTTAAAGATAGTGTGAAGGTTGATTACGTGTAATTGTAAAAATTTATTTGTCATTTTTTTGCACCAATAGTACATTTTATTTTATCTTTCCCCATGTTTATTATTTTGATGACACTACTTTTTCTACCCTATAAATGAAATATTATTTTCTTCTACGAAATTAATTATTTTCTCAAGATGTTTTATTTCTAGCTACCCAAAAGCTATTTGTACATTAATCATGCATATCCAGAATTTTTTTACATTATGACATAGAAATTGACACTATCGGTTTCCCTCCTTTTTTTTTTGCTCAAGTAACTTTTTATCTACCTATTGTTGAATAAAAAACAATCTGCCACATTGAATAGATTTTTTTAATCATGTTCTTTTTAATTTTTAAATATTAATTTACCTTACCCGAGTAAATTTATATTATTACTATATTCTTTCATTAGATGAAATTTTTTCTACCATATTTGATATAGCGGTCAAATTTAATAGACAACAAAACTCTAGAATATGTAGTTTGTGATATTTTAACACCTCCAATTTCCTAAGATATTAGACAATATAAATATCATTTTTAATTCTTAAATATTACTTTACCGTACCCGAGTAAATTTATATTATTACTCATATTATTTCATTCGATGAATTTTTTTCTACCATATTTGATATAACGGTCAAATTTAATAGACAACAAAACTCTAGAATATGTAGTATGTGATATTTTAACACCCCCAATTTCCTAAGATTTCAGAAAATATAAATATCATTTGGAAACATGAAGGTGTTACACTGGTATCACAGTGGCGCTGCGGAAGCGTGGTGAGCCCATAAGCCACAGGCAGTGGCGGATCCAGAAAAAATATTTTCCGGTGTCCTAATATATTTTTTCGGTGTCCCTCGATCGTTTTAAGGGAACATTTCGTAAATTTTGGTGTAAAAATTCGTGTTTCCGGAAATCTTCCCGGTGTCCGCGGACCCCATGCCCTTGTGCATGGATCCGCCACTGGCCACATGTCTTTGGTTCGAAAGACAAGTTTGATCGATACCCTTTTGCAACATCCCCAATTTCCTAAAATTTTGGAAAATATAACATCTAACAGAAAGTGTTACCACTATGAGAGACGCAAAATTTGTATTTGAGATTATTAGATCACAAGTATGTTAATCTTTATGCTGTAACGATTGAATGGAGTAGTCAATCATGGAGGCAACACTCATAATTATCCACTTTTCCAAATGGCATTTATATTTTCTAAAATATTAGGAAATTGGGAGTGTTACAGATATGACGAAATGCATACTTATTTTATCATGTTAGATCTCACTAATGTTTTTTAAATGGATACTATTTTTCATAGGTTATGTCAAAGGCTAACTAAACAACATCATATTAATTGTTTGGCGATCGATGATTAAGCTATAGTATAAATTTGAGGTTAATGAAACTGAACACGATTCAATGATTTTATTTTTCTCTCTTAACAATAATGTCTGACCTAGAAAGTGAGGATGTAAAAGTAAGGGTGATTACGATCTTGAACATAACACGACATATATAACCACGAATTGTAAATGTAATACCGGCCACCAGCGAGATTGAAGAAGAGACCATTTACGTAACATCAATGTATGTGTATTGAGTTTGTCTTTTAGACCTCCACTCCGACCTCGTATTAATTACAGAAAGCATTTATATATCCTGAATCTCTTTGAATATGCATTAACATCTATTTATTCATAAACAATAGACTTATGAAATTATGAGAAAATTACAAGAAATTGAACTCATCTAAAGTTGAATTGTATGAAACTTAACCAACAATAACTAAATATGTCACAGTAATTGCATAGTGCATGCATGCGTGCAAAGAACAAATATGAAGATTACGGAGTATGTAGTACATAGTTTTTGTGTCATAATAATACTAGCTACTCATCTATAGTAGATGAGTTAAATTAGTCCATATCTTCAATTAATTAATTTCATAACATTTCTGTGTCATAACACATTATTAATTATAATAGAGTTCATTCATTCATGCTGAAGTCCTATGTGTTTCAATCTTCCTTCGAATGTCATCGTGCCTTGTCCCGGTAACCTTGTCGACCTCTTTTCCTCTCTTGACGAACAAGAACGTTGGCGCTGCATGTACTCTAAACTCCCGTGATATATCCTGCATGTTTAAATTTCAATTATCAGCATATCATCATTCCGCAATTAAAACTTGTAAGAAAATTCACGGATAATATATTCAGAAAATCAAATATATTGAACATTATTATTTGTTATCAAGGTTAGAAAACAAAACGTTCATGCATGGAGTTGAGAAGGATCGTACGAATAACTCATCGACGTCGATTTTGTCGAACTCAACATCAGTATACTCTGCTGCAAGGTCGTTGAGGATGGTATCCATGTACTTGCAGAAACCACACCATTTCGCCGAGAAGAATATCACAATCTAAAAACATACGTAACAAAAAAAAAAAAAAAATGGGTGTCATCATAATTAATAACAATATTATCACAATCTGAAAATACCAAAATTATTATTGTTACATTGAAATCATTTTTAACTCGTAAGACCGAGTAATTAGGTACGTAAGAGGCTTGAAAAAATTCCCTCCAACAAGCACGGGAGTGAAAGGAAATGACACGGTTGGTATTGGCAGAGTGGTCAGGAAATATAGCAGGCCTTATAATTTCAATCACATTCGATTGATCCTTATTAGTAGTAGTAACGCTCGAAGACGGTGTCTTGTACTTAGAAGAAGCTTCAGCAATACTAGCCGCAGGCCCTACTACGCCTTTCACCCGTGGCTCGATTGTCCACCGGTGTGCATCGGAGCGATTGTAAGCATGATGATGAGGAGGTGCTTTGGCTACAATAGGTGCCTTTCTTTCGTTAACGGTCGACACATTTGACCCCATTTTATATATTTTTTCCGAAAATATAATATAGAAATTAAATTTGCCTGAATTAGCAATATTAACTTTGTTGTTCAAAATTTTGTTTTGGGCAATAATAACTCTGGTTTAAAATTTGTTTTTGTGGATAGTTTGATGTGTTGATGTATAAGAAGATACTAATGCAACCTTATGCCTTTTTATAGTTGTGATTTTTCGACATATGGTGAGGTTATTTATTTTTTTAATCTTATTGTTCTGTTATTTTATGACGATGAGAATATTTTGATTCCCTATTTGAACTTTTTTATTTTTTTTATTTTTTTCTCAAGATTTAATCTAAATTTTATTCCTCTTGCACCAAAGTGAGTGTGTGTGTGTGTGAATGTTCATAATTATAAAACAAAATTTATTTTGGATATCAATGGAAAGGTTAATAAGAGCATAAGTTAATAGGATCTTCATTCATGCCCGACCCCTTTCACGAATTATGTGTACGAACATTGTTTGCAACTTGTAGTAACTATCTACTATTACCATGTTGTCTATACACCTAGTTGATGAACCATATTTTAAGGGTTTCCAGACCTTATTTCGTTGGTTCGATCTTTTTCGGGGATTGCCCCTCATTGTAACAAAAAAAAAAAAAAAAAAAGTTCTAATAATGATTATTCAATCTATCCAATCTAGTAATTTTATTGTTAATGAAAGATATACTCCGTATTAGGGGTGAGCATGAACGGGTACCCGCTCCAAAATCATGGACCCGGACCCGGACCAGTTTCTAACGGGTCCTAAAA
>JBBYHQ010000002.1:3454991-3504247 GCA_038382645.1 Spergularia azorica
CAATAATAAACAAATCACACCACCTTAATCCACGTAAAAAAGGGAGCGAGGTGTTTAAAGGGGGACGGAGGGAGTATTTAATAAAATCTTTTTCAATATCCTCGCTTTCAATCCTAACACCAATGTTTAGTTTGAGCTAAGTCCCCTGACACCTTCATCTCATTAAGACATCCTCCATTGCTTGTTTGATACACACTTCTTCCTGTTATAGCTTTTCCATTTTATTTCTAACTCTACTTTAATTTCCTAGTCTTCTGAGCTGCTTACCAATATAATGGAGGATAGACTTGCTCCATTGATACTTTAAGAGTTTAACCTAATATCTTGATCGCTAAAATTATAATTTGTAAGATTGAATTGGTAGTGAACTCGCACAGGCGCATTGTCAACGGCCTTAGCGGACACCACTAACACCGTGTCGGCATTCCCTGATCATAAGGCGTATATGTATGTACCGAGTCAGCCTTAGCCGCTGATACTTCCACTGCTGTGGTTAGCGTTGTCATCCTATTGAATAGTATTGACCTGATTAGTAAGTACACAATTTTATAAGTAGCCGAAGATTTATTGCTCATACATGATTTCTAAGAAAAAACGACTAATAATGACCTATTGATAAATAAATGCTAAGATCCAAATCACATGATATGTATTATCGAAACATTAGCAAAATGAACCATAGCTCATCACATGACTCTTTAACTGACAAATTGGTGATTTGGGATGGTCTAAAACAATGTGAACCATTTAAACAATTTGCTTAATATTCGAAATGGTGTAATGATTTGAATACAAATGAATTGACAAAAATATGAATACGGCAAACCTAATACCCAAAATTTCACAGCCTACCATGCTATCCATAACAGCTGAAAATGCGAAAATCGGGCCTATACAAAAATATAAGCCTGATACCCAAAATTTTGTATAAAAGATAGGTGAAGATTGTTACCTTTGACACTAAGATCGAATCAATAGCTTAATTGGGTGAGTTTATTTGTACTCACACCTTTATCCAATTAAGTCGGAAATTTGAAAAAGTAGATTAAAATTAATACTCAAACTGGTACAAACCTGATACAGTATGTACTTCAACATGCATGCAACAACCCTTGGTAATATACTTCTACTCCTATCTCCTTCAAAGGAACTTCTAAATACGTTTTTAAAGTTGAGAAGTATTATATAAACTGTTTTACAATAAGGTTTGTGATTTCGAAAGGTAATTGCTAAGTGTAACGTTCAAATGTAAAGGTTTACCAGCTTTCTAATATATACATGTATTATTATTTAAAGGTTTTTGTATATGTTGTTAACTCTGGTAAGGGAGTTAACTTGAGTACAAGGTGACCGTAATGGTCTAAGTATTTTGTGCACAAAGTATAGATAGGGTGGACTGATCCTCCACCTTGAGCCTTTATATCCTCCCCATGGGAACAGGGCCCTAGGGGGATGCATGCAATCGGAATTATTGGTTGAAGGAAGTCAGCCCTCGTACTGAAGGAAAAAGGAACAAAAGAGAATGATTTGTCGTATCGTTTTTGCTATATTTTCGTATACTAATAAAATGTTAACGGTTCAAATGTTTTTTAAATTACTCAAAGGTTTCCGCTGTGCTATGTGTCTAGGAAAAACATATACTTTCTTTTAAAACTATTTTTTAGATAAGTTGCGTCTTACTCAACCCGTTTGGTTGACGGTTTCTATGTTTTCATAGCCTTGCAGGTTAGGTGTTGAAGTCTCTCGGGTTGATTAAGGGTGAAGTGTGACGCTCATCCATTAGATTAAATAAGAATCAACTTAGACTCATTTCTCGCTTCCGCATTTTATTTTGATTAAAGGATTGTAATGGTTTGATTTTGGATGTAACAGTTTTATATTTTGGTTTTGGAGTTTAATAGACCATTAGTATTGTTCCCTTGCCTTATTGATTGAATTGAGGTGTCAATCGTGGCGGTAACACTCCCAATTGTCCTTGTTTTAAATCAAATGCATCTTCTAAAATCTCAGAAAATTGGGGGTGTTACACTACATACATGTCTACATGGATAAGTATGCCGAGAGAATTGACTTGGCTGAGAGTATGGAGCTCACGAATCTTACACCTTATGCAAAAGGTATAGTTGAAACTCATTTCCAAGAGTCATGGCTGTGTACCGTGATCAAGACAGGGCGTGGAGAGTTTGAGGTACGTGACCGTAATGCAACCTTTGTTGTGGATATTTTCAATGGCACATGTGCGTGTGGGGGCTGACAAGTCACTAGTATACCATGTAGGCATGCATGTAGGGCAATATACCACAGCAAAGAAGAACCCATACATTATGTGCATGGATTCTAAAGTGGTCAATGTTACAAGCTCACATATTCTGACCACATGCATCCTATACCCAACAAAGAACAATGGCCTATGTTTGATTTTCCTGATGTTAAACCACTTGTCCAAGAGAAAGGAGTGGGGAGGCCAGCTAGGAAGAAAAAGAGGACATCTGATGAGCTCAACAAGAAGAAGGCTAAAAGATCTACCACCATCACATGTTCAATATGTGGTCATGGCCATAATGCTAGAGGTCGTCAGGGAGGACCAACTCGAAAAGAGAAAGCTGGTGGTGGTGCTGATGGGAATAAAAAGAAACCTGATTGAGCCGGTACATTTGCACAATAAGGTGGAAATATGAGGAACAATGACGTCCCTTTTAATGAGTCGTAAGCCTCACACCTCTAATATTTTGCTTAATATATGTAGCGCCTAATTTCCCGTGGTTAAGCTGCTTTTAGTTTCTAATTTCCCGTAGTTAAGCTGGTGTTAGTTTCTAGTATCCAGTTGGAATAGCAAATTGCAATGGCAAAGATGATATTTTTTTTTTTTTTGTTGGAAACACCAATGGTGTTTTCCAGAGCCATGTAATATTGGTACAAAGATCTTACTTGCTCATATATATGCTACTTCATTTTGGGTGAGCAAGTAGGATCCGGTTTTATGAACAACTATGTACGCAACTTTAGTGTGGAAAGTAGTTCATGTCAACATTGCATTGAATCTCATAATACTTGCATTTACCTCTTGATTATGTATTTAGAGTTATTTGTTGGATGTGTGCTTGAAAATGGGGTCAGATTCACTTATGTAGTGGCGTAGTGCATAGAAATCAATAGCAACGACTATTTCTCGAATTAGCCATCGAAATAGAGAGCAGGGTCACCATGTGCAAACTTTGAAAGTATAGGGTCACCACGCGCAAACGCCCTTTTCTGCCTTTTGAAGTCTGATTAACCAAAACTCAGTTGTGGATTAATTTTTCCGCCTAACTTAATGATGTGCCACATCATCAAATTCACGGCAAAAGTTTATGTCCGTTTCCAGCAAGGTCACCACGTGCACAAAAGGTATAATTTAAGGTCACCATGTGCAGAAAGTTAAAAGTTGGGCCACCATGTGAATTTTTCGAAAATTATTTTTTTTATTAATTTTCATAACTCTATGCCTTTGTAAGTCATATTGGTACCTAGGGCAAGAACACTACATATTTATAAAATAAAATAAAAATCGTCACAAATTATATCAAATCTAGTCTGTATTTATAGAGAATGAAAAATTATATTTGTTGTCGTAAAATTTTTTATTTTTTGAAATTCTTATAATGCAAAAAAAGTTGTTGCAAATGGAATAAAATATTTTTTTTTTCATTTCTCTCTCCTTTATTTTGGCTTTGCCCCGGGGCAAGTATGAAGGCAAATTTTTCCTCTCTTCTCTCCCTTTGCCCCAACTAATTTTTTTTTTCCTTTTTTCCCATTTTTTCCTTTGCCTTTCCTCTCTTTGCACTACCCATTGTGGGTAGTCTAAGCAACAAGGATACGCTCCTCCCCCCTCCCCCCGCCAACTGAACTGTGGGTCAATAACTTACCTTAGTTTATATTTCTATTTCAATTGCACGCCGAATATTGCCCTAGCCAGTCTCACGAATGCTTTGTCTTTAGTCTTTACCAGAAGGGCAATCTCTAGCTGGCGATTACGACCCCATCAATTAAACTGCGAACCTTCCCATGTTGTCAGTGAATGCAACAGTGGAGCTTTGAAAGAGGCAACGACCTACTGTGGGTACTTTAAGTAAGCAAGCCACTTTTACTCTACTTATCGTCTAGTATTTCACTCGCCTCATACGGGTCCTCCACTACCTCCCTACTAGTACCATTCCATCAAGAGCGTTAAGGGTTAGAGCTACTTCTCAAGCTGCCTATTCTATGCGAGGGTTAACTTTTGATTCAATTGCGCAAATAAGCCGAGTTATCCTAAGAGCTGATTAGATACCTTGCTTCTTAATATATCTTGTTCTAGATCGAACTTCATTTCGTAATCACAAAAGTTCAGTGATTTTTTTTTTTTTTTTTTTTAAATATTAGGTTCAAATTTTTCTCTTGAGAAGAAGGAATAACGACGGATTTTTATAGAGCACCCATGACTAAGAAGTTTCAATTGGACACTGAATTTTTACGTAGTTAAAGGAAGGAAAGGTCTGCTCCTCTTTTTAGACCAGTACAAGATTCGACACTAAAATATTGAGGAAGAGCCTACACTTTACGGGCGGGGGAAACTTCGTACATGTGCATGTCGAAGGAACGCGGTAAAATGACCTCGTAACTTCAGGAGAATGGGTTAGGAAAGCAACACTGCAAGCTGCCCAAACTTTAAACTAGAGATATTATCCACAAATAAATCACAAGTAAGAGTAGTGTTATGACATTTTGTTGTCCGAATAAACGAGAATAGACCTGCTTACACTCAATGAAAATCCAACAATATTAATGTAGTTTCGACTCATATATAATAATGAGTCAATACAATGTAGATCCTCCTCCACGCCAACAATATATCCATCTAGACTAGCTTACTACACATCTTTTCCGCTAGTTATATCTTACGGAGTTCAATGCAAAGCAAACATACCTTATTGTTTTTGCGTGCGATTTTTAACTACTTAGGAATATGGTTTCCGCATCACAATTTCACAAATTCTAGTAATTCGTGTTGATTCATTGCTACACGGCTAAAAACAAATCAAATCGGTTTTATACAATAAAGTTCAAGCATGGTTCTTTAGTTAATCGTGTCACACCCAATCACAAAAACCCCATCTCCAGGCCACGACCTCACGAACCCAACTCAAGGTCCAAACTCCCAATTAGTCCGATTCCTCACAGCCGTGTCCGAATCGGTCCATTGGCCACCTCTAAACAGCTAGGATACGCGGATACGCCCCGACCCCCCGCGGCCCCGCCAACTGAACTGTTCCTTTCGACTTAAGACATGTGCCTACCAGTCAAACCCATAACCATATTTTTGTTCCACAATTAGAAAAAATAAAATCCATTTGGTCATCTCTCCAGAAAACACAACTCCAACAACACAAAATCATCATTCATTCACAAATCACAAGAGAGAGAGAGGAGAGAGAAACAAAAGAGAGATGTCGTGCCTGTTGACATGCTGTGCATCACTAGCATGCGGATGTTGCTCAACAGTGGCATCCGGTATCTCAAAGAAATCAGCAAGGATCGCTTACTGTGGTCTCTTTGGTTCTTCTCTTATTCTTTCCTGGATTCTCAGAGAAGTTTCTGCTCCTTTGTTGAAGCAACTCCCTTGTAATTACTTACCCTTTTCTTTTTATTCATACCTTTTTCATTTTTTGTATTTATTTACTGTTTAATTTCATCTGGGCATCTTTTATTTGATTTGTTCGTTTTTTTTTTTTTTTATCATTTTTACGCTTAATGATTTGGGGTCGGCTAACATGAATCGTCATACTAATACGAAAATACGCCTCTCCAACAAAGGGTGTATTTGATCATTCTTGTATAATTGTATTTTGTATGTTGAAAGGTTGGTATGAAGGAGGGCTTTTGGTTTGATTAATATGTATGTTGATGTTTCATGAACTAAGATGGTTTATGGAATTTGGCGCATGTCTTTGTAAAAATTGCTGTCATAGTCTTAATTGTTGGTTGCTTTTGATGTGGAAATGGTGTTCATGGTATAAGAAACTCTTAAGATGTACAATAGTGTATGTATACTGGATTAACTTCCTGTTGACGAATGCCTAGTAATCGTGTCCGTGTAGATTAATTTGGATGTTAAATCCAATACCTAGCTAACAAGGTTTGAGCTAATCTCTACGGACTTGTGTAGTTTTGAGTAAAGCTAGTATGTTTCTTCCCATGTAGACCTGGTTTCTATTGTCTCCCAACGCCTCAAAAGTAAATAACAGGGATTGAATTTAGAATTTAACGAAATCCTTTGGTATTTGCAAAATCGTAGACAGAGTAAAGTAAATTCACCACCAACCCCTCTGACTTGTGAATTCAACCCAACCCCGTAAAGGCCAAAACTGAATCTCTCTCCCTCTCTAGGAAGACCGGAACCTTGTTTCTCTCTAGTTTTAGCTGCTGTATGTCATCAGAAACTACCATAGCTCATCCGAAATCATATGATGTTGACATTCTCATCCTCTTCATGATCGTTGTTGGAGTCCGTTCCATGTTAGTAATTAACTCAAGCTTTATGAGTCACGAGCTAAGAATCAAGATCATGATGAGACTTCATTTATATTCACCATCATATCTTTTGGGTCTGAGATTTGAGGTCTGTGTGAGAGGATGGGGAGGAGTGGTGGAAATGATAAAGGGGAGGGTGGAAGAGCGGTGGCAGGGGAGATGATGGGGAGAGGAGGGTGGTGGCAAAGAGAAGAAGGGATGCAGCAGACACCACATGGGGAAGGGGAACATAGGGTCAGTGGGAGAACGAGAGTTGAGAGAAAGGAAGCAATGTGGACGCGGAAGTTGGGTAGTGGCGTAGGGTAATGGGAGCAAGGAATTACGGTGGTGGCAGGGGTGGAAATGCAGCTGGGAGTTGTAGTGGTGCTATGGTGGGGAGCGAGAGTGGACAATGGTATATTAGGATCCAAGCAAATGGGTGAGTTCAAATTTAATTCCATCTTCGAAATCTAGAGTTTTTTTTTTTTTTTTCGTCATGTGTGTAAAATGTAACAGCATATTTAAACTCAGAATTCTGGGAGATGGCCGAGAAAACACTAATACAACAGATTTGACAGCACAAGGCTAACAACAAGATCAGACCAGCTAGGCTAGGCAAACCATAGATAGCCAACATTAGACTTTTGCTCTAAGCACTTTTTTCTCTCTAGTAATTCTAGATTTTACAGCAAAAATGACTCGATTTACCATTATCTCAGGAAGGAGAATTACCTCTTCAACTGTTGCATATATCAGTCCATATACTCACGCAGCTACAGCCAATTTCATCATTTTTGTTTCTGTTCTTCTATTTCAACACCACTACAGTGTATCCTGCTGAGGTATTGGAATCCTCAGCCTTTTAGCTAGCTCCATTAAGTATTTGTTGCTATAAATGAAGTCAAAGAACAAGTTCTTGTGTGTTTTACTGCCTTGTTGATATAGAAAACAATTCTCATCCGGAATTATCCCAAGACTGTAGAGTTTAACCTTTACTTGAAGCTTCTCCATGTTCACAATCCAGGACATAAAGCTGTGTTGGGCTCACTTTATCTTCCCCTTTATAATTTTGCCCGTGTGACTGGATTCATCTCTACCATGAGCCAAGAGTATCCTTCCTTAACAGTGTAGTGTCTTTGAAAATTAAGCCATTTACTGTCCTTGAAAGCATGCAAATAGCATCTAAATTCTTAGAAACACTAATATAGGATTCGAGTTTTGTCACTTTAATTTTCAAAATTAAATTTAGGATTTCGAAATCAAATGGTATTTTCTAAACACTATTTAAAGGATATCCTTTAAATTTGAAAATTAGTCTCCGTAGTGCCTAGTTAAGATTTTTATTTATAGCTGATGATTAAGGTGGTCAGATAAATGCTCTGTATAAGCACTACGTCTACTTTTTAAAGAGGATGTGTGCAGCTGGGGCTGAAGGACATCACTACATCCTTTTGTGCATGGAAAACACTCTTTATTCACCTTAACAACTGAGGAAGCCAAACTTTACTGCCAATTTAGTTTAATCTAAGGCTAGAGTTTGAGGCATGGCTCAGGTCATACACTATCCGGTACAAAAAAAATTATTAGGTCACACTATCTGGTAGGTTCAGGTGGCAATGGAAAGTGTTATGACTGTTATCACATATCGTCTTATCATCCTATGGCGTAGAGGTTCAGATAGTAAAGGAGACACTCCAGGGTCCACATGTCACTTATGTATGTGTGAGGAGGTTTGTCTGAGCAGTAAGAGTCACAAAGGTACGATGCCCTGTCATTGTAGGAAGACTTTTGATTTAACGAAAATCAGTTAGTGTAACCAAAATTAAATACCTTTGGGAGTAGTAATCCTCAATCTTTCTGGTGAGAGATTTCAGAAGTGACTCAAAACTTTTGTGGTAAGATTCCTTCATTTCCTGTCCTTTTGCTTCAAACCTAAATACTCTCAGCAAAACACAACTGCCCCCTGGTTTTATGCTTCAAACTTGTCGTGAGAGCCCATCTGGAGTTGAGACTGTTGTTAAAGTTAAATGCTTTGCACCTCATATCTATAATATGGAGGGAGAGAGAATCACAAGGATGGAAAGCAGGCCTGAAACTATGGCCGATAACATGAATCTGATGCTTCGAGTCCGCACACATCTTACTGTGGATGGTGGTGGAAGAGGGAGACTGAGGGGAAAGCATGAACAAAATAATGGCTCTCATTTCAGGTGAAGAAATGAGGGGGCATCAAACAAGATGACTTGGATAAGCATTTTAAGTAGAGATCCCTGTCCTTAGTGGTAGTTTGAACCCTTTCAGAACTATTGAAAGAGTTTTGGAGGTTAAGGCTTATACTTCCTTGTGGTATGTAACTATGAAACACTAAAGGGATAAGGGAGGGAAAGGGAAGGGAAAGAGCCTCTTAGGTCTTGTGATGAAGTGAAAAAGAAAGTCCAAATTTATTTTGTCTCACTATGCACAAGATATGTTTTTCCTATACACCCTTGTGGTGGGACCCTTCCCCGGACCCTCGCTTAGCGGGGACGCCAATGTGCACCGGGTTGCCCTTTTCTATGCACAAGATATGTTTTCGAATCTTTCTCGTCTTAATCAAGCGGATGAGCCTGTTGAATCCTACCTAAGGTAATTTAAAGTACCAACTCTGCAATGTGGAATCGTAGAGAAACCTCATCACAAGATTGTTAGTATGGAAGGATTGGACCAAAAGATTGCAGACAGGGTTAGGCTACATGCAACAACCCGTACGGTTTTGATGAAGTTGTGGTAAGAGCAGAGGTTTCCAAATTATTCCAAAAGCCCAAGACAATGCAGTGGAGCTGAAGTGAGACCACACCTTAACTGCAAACAAGATAGATAAAGGAAAAATAGTTGCGAGAGGGGTACCTTATGAAATGTTATCAATGTCAAGGTTGTGGTCAATTTGGTAGAGAGGGCCCCACTAGAAGGACCCTAACTGCCTACAGATGAGCTCAAAAGGATGTGTTATCAATGGTTGGGTTGCAGTCATTTTAGCAGAGAGTGCCCCACTAGAAGGGCCCTAGCTGTATTTGAAGTTCAGCTATTGGAAGAGAGTTGTGCTTTGGGGGTAGAAATCCCATTGTCAATTATAGGTAAAGAGGAAGAGCCACGCAGAAGCCTGAATATGTGCTTTTGCCAAATGTTAGACCTGCTTTGGTTGTTTGGACGGTGATGTACACGCAAGAGTTTGAAAGATAAGCAGTGACAACAAATTTGGAAGAGGAGCACACCCAAGAGTTTGTTAGATGAACAGAGACAGCAATTTTTTTGAATCAGGTGTATCATAATTCATAAGTGGAAAGGTTTGTAACCTATGCATGTGGTGAGGAGGTCTGTCTACTTAATAAGAGTCACCAAAAGGCTAAAAGGTGCACCAACTTCTTATGAGATCTTTTAGTGGTTTAGTTTGTACTTTTACACCCTTGACAGTCCTCTTTCACAACCATACCACTCACTGCCTGTACCAGAAGTTCTATCAGGTAATCACTAGGATGCAGACAAGTGAGCATTGACACAGCCAATAGGAGAGCAGTTTAGTACTTTCTTTCATCTTTATATTCATTTCAGCTGCACTATTTTAAGGGTTTAGGTAACTCTAATCACTGTCTAAAGGGACGATACCCTGTCATTATAGGCAGGTCGTTGATGACTGAAAATCACTTTTGGTTTAACCAAAATGTATTACGTTTTGGGAGTAGTAATCCTCAACTTTTGCGGTGATATTCTCAGAAGTGTTTCACAACCTTTGTGGTGAAAATCCTTCATAAGTTTATATGTCGTCGTCTTCAGAGTTCAGTTTCTAGATTTAATCTTTACACTTTCATTTTGTTGTCATTTCTCTCCAAGTCTAAATGCTCTCAACAAAACACAACCATTCCCTAGTTTTATTTTGCAATATGTGGTAGCTCAACCACCCCTAAATTGGAGGTTGGGCCATTGGGGATTCAAAGCTCATCACCATCGTCTTGTAAAGTTGAGGGATAAATGGTGGTGTGCATAGACCCCACATTTGTGGGATGCCTGATCATGTTTATAGCCTGCTTCTAACTGTCTAGCTGGGTTTCCCTATGCCTAGGTTCCACTTACAACCCCCTAGCCTCATAGGGGATGAGTCCTCTTAGGCAAGTAACTTATCTGCAAACAAAAATAAAAAATAAAAAAAATCATCATAGAAGGGATGTATTTGAAGTAGTCTTCGATGCTTATTAATGATTAGATCAAAGAATCGTGTTGAAGTTTTCTACTTTAGCACCTCCTCTTATTGGAGAGGTCATTTACCTCTATCAAAGCACATAGTTGATCATGGATGTTACTGTTACTGGTTGGGTGGTTGCTGAGAAGCGATTTTTTTAAAATACCATCAATACATTGAGGAGTTCTTGTTCTAAATGTTCCTGTAAAGGGAATGTATTGGAATGATATCTTATCTAATTTTTGACCACAGTGTTAATTTGCAAGGTTTGAAGATTTCTTTGTAGCATTTTCATGATAAAATGTTGGGTTCTTAGACTTTCTAAAATCTCACGCTTTAACCTCAAAATCTTACTGATCTTAGAACCTTACAAGTCTATCCATAAATTTATCGTCAGACTGGTTTTTACAAGTATCTGTCAAGGTTGCAAGAAAAGTAGTAGTACTGTTTACTATTGGTTAATAACTCTGCACACTTCCAAAGCTAATGTTTGCAGTTCTCATTTTATGGCCATGCTTTTTAGTCCCAGCTTAATATGAGTATTTTATTTGCACTTTCTCTTATCTGCAAAAGATTGATTAGATACATGGTATCCTTATCCATCAGTCACGATTCAAATTATGCAAAATGAAGAGAATCTAGCATGCACTTCATGTGGCTGCCCTTCACTATGTGTTCTGTGTTTTACTTTTGAATTATGCACTCCTACCCAAAGTAAAAAGAAAAAGAATTTTTATGAAGAATTTACATTTTGATTTAGATTGTCCTGGGAAATTAACTATCAATTTTTCTTACACTGAAGGGATAAATACTGCTGAGCACACAAAGGAGTGGTACCAAATAAATGCAGTTCTTCGGGTCAGCTTAGGGAATTTTCTGTTTTTCACAGTGCTTGCCTTGATAATGATTGGTGTGAAGGACCAGAATGACCGACGCGATTCGTGGCATCATGGGGGCTGGCTTGGGAAGATGATTATCTGGCTTCTGCTTATTGTTCTCATGTTTTTTATACCAAATGCTGTTATAGATATATACGGTAAGCTCGGAACCTGCCAAAACTCTGTTGGTCCATACGTGTCACCAAAAGCAGCTCTTTGGCTATATACTCTCACCAATTTTTTTTTTTTGTTTTGGAGGGGTACTCTCACCATTTTACTCTCATAGTGTATGGGATATCCAAACTTAATTCTACAAGCTTCTGAGTTATGAGAGGTCTATGAGAAGTCTTCTAATTCATCATTTTATTTACTTCTATTGTCTGCAAAGAATGTCCACCATGTCATCTTACAAACTCATGAAGATTAATTTGATCAAAATTTGTCTTCTTAGTCATGGAATCCATACGAGTAAAATGTTGTACCGGTGAACAATAATAACTGATCATGATGATGAATTTTATGTGTATTGTAAGTAGGAGTATTCATTTTATGTTCTCTAAGAAAGTGGAGACATCTTAGACAAAAAGGAAATTAAGATGTTCAGTTGATACTTGATAGGCGCTTCTAGTGACTAGGTTTGGTGTGAGGATCCTTTCTACATTTCTGCCTTGTGGATTTGGGCTTGCCTGTCTTGTTGAGTTTGCCTCTTACACTCGTGCATCTGCTGCAGGTGTTCTGTCAAAATTTGGTGCTGGGCTATTTTTGTTGGTTCAGGTCGTCATGTTGTTGGATTTCACTTACACCTGGAATGATGCTTGGGTTGCAAAAGATGAGCAGAAATGGTAATCTTGATTCTGCAAATTCAATACTTAAACATTTATGCCTTTGAACCTGAGTTTTGACTTACATACTCGGCCCTGATCTTTTAGGTACATGGCATTGCTTGCAGTATCTGTTGGATGCTACATTGCAGCCTTTACATTCTCAGGACTTCTGTTCATATGGTTTAATCCATCTGGTCAGGACTGTGGCCTCAATGTTTTCTTCCTTGTCATGACGATGATATTGGCATTTGCATTTGGTGTCATTGCGCTTCATCCAGCGGTAAGGAACTCTAATCTCTCTAGTAACAGAATCGAGGAGTTTGGTTTCCAGTGCCTTTCGTCCTATTATGTTTGTTACATGGTATTATCAACGATATACCTACATATTACTAGCAAATTACATGATGTTACGACTACCCATTGATCATTGTTTCTTACAATGTATTGTCGTTAGTCCATTTATCATTCATTATACTAGTCTAGTTTGTGAAGTTAGAAGATTGTTGGCTTTTGGAGGATTATTTCCTGTTCAATGCTAGAGAGAAATTGATGAGGTAATGAACATTTTGACATGTTATGTGTGTAGGTGAATGGGAGCCTCTTGCCGGCCTCAGTGATTTCTGTCTACTGCGCCTATGTTTGTTATACTGGTCTTTCAAGTGAACCTCGTGACTATGTCTGCAATGGCCTACATAACAAATCAAAAGCTGTCTCCGTGAGCACCCTTGTTCTTGGAATGCTCACTACTGTACTCTCAGTGCTGTATTCAGCTCTTCGAGCTGGGTCTTCAAAGACCTTTCTGTCTTCACCACCATCATCTCCAAGGGCAGGTATAGATACCTCCCATGTATCATTTTGTGTTGCATCCTGATATGCTACTTTCCTGATGTTCTCTTCCCCAGTGAAACTAGTTTCGATGCCTGTTTAATCGAGCTGCCGAGTTTTTGTGTTCTAATCATATAGCAACTGTGCTTTAACTTTGCAATGATCACTTTATAGCTGACGCCTGATGCAAACAATGACTTGTGTGCTTATCTGATAATCGTCTCTAGATATTACTACCGCAAAGTTAGAAAATAAAAAACGGTGAACTTTTAAAGATGACTTAGCATCCTCAAAGAAAGTAACTATATAGCTTTTATTAAATGTCTATAACTGTTCCTAACCTATTGTAAGTTTGCAACCCATTCTGAAAGAAAAACATGAGGATAGGGCTAGCTGATATCCGCACAAGGGGAGGGGGGAGGTGGGGTGAATCTAGATTTTTATCCAGTATAGGCTATAGCTGATATACTGTAGCATATTGCAGTTTGGCTAATACTGTAGTAAATAAAATAGAGGCAACTTCACAAATAACTGAGATGTATCATGTATGGCCAAATTTCCCTTTTCAGAAATTAAGCTATACTCTGAATATTAAATCATTACTCGTAATTGAAAAGTATAGTCCTTAATTTTCCCAATTGTGCAACAATGATTTGAGCTTTTGAATTTTCATATCATAGATGTGATGCGATGTCATTTTTCAAGTGACTACTTGATAAGAAAACTCTTCCTCGTTTAAAAAAAAAAAAAAAAAAAAGAATTTACTCTCTTTGTGTTCAAGTCACTTGTGATTCTGTTTCTTACCAAATTCTACCACAAATAAAGAAATTTGAGTTTCGCTTTTTAGTGTCTTGGCTTGTTTTGATCATCAACACAATGACCAACAATTTGAGTTCTGGCCCCCATTGTCACTTTAAGAATCTTTCCCCATTGATTGTGGCTTGCCAATTGCATACCTTTGACTGTAATCCTCAATATTTTGCCATCTTCAAGATTAAACCTATAGTAAACTGAAATGTTTAAAACTAATCACAGGTACAAGCAAACCACTCCTGGACTCGCAGGACACGGAAGCGGGTACAGCCACAAAGGACAAGGACGTAGAATCCCGGCCGGTTACTTATTCTTACACATTCTTTCATCTGATATTTGCGCTCGCAAGCATGTACTCGGCGATGCTTCTCTCAGGATGGACGAGTTCTTCAGACAGCTCAGATCTTATTGATGTTGGTTGGGCTTCCGTCTGGGTAAAGATTTGCACAGAATGGGTAACTGGCGGGCTCTATGTATGGTCGCTTGTAGCACCACTAATCATGCCAGATCGTGAGTTTTATTAGGTATTGAGGTGAAATCATACTCATTCACTGTAATCTAGCTCCTTCTCATACCTAGCCAAATATATCTGTTGTGTTCATACCGCTTCAGCTTTGAGCTTTGGTGCCCAAGTTGTGTGCAACATACATGTATATGTGTAATTATGCCATGTGTTCGTCGTGTTATGTCATACCGATTCAAGGTATAAGCTAATAGTAGTAATGTTCGATCCTCCCTACTGTAAATCACCGTTCTGTAGCATGCATATTGTATCAAGATTGTTAAAGAGTGATTGGATCATTGATTATGGATTATCAACATATCTTTATATTTTACACCCCAGGCTCCCACTTTTCAGTGTAACTTGTTGGTTTTCTCGAAAATTCTTGGTATGTTGATGAGGTCGCAACATGAAACGTACCTTCTCTGGGAATTTGGGGAAGATAATGCAGGAAACACTAAGGAAAAATGGAGGAAAGTTTTGGATTCCTATCTAGTCTAGATATTGACCTTGTGTTCACTGTTGTATTCGAATATTCGAGAAGGTTACGGAGGGAGAAGAGTATGAGAGTGCAACAAAGAAAGGAACCCTAAAGATTAATAGATTATCAATATTACTTGCAATGCTACGGTAGCATTGTTAACGTGGCAAATGGGTCGTCGGGTCGGTTACGGGTCGGGTTATATCTGGTCGGGTCGGGTCATTCTGGGTCAGTTCTATCGAGGAAATTTTGTGTCGGATTGGGTCGGTTTCGAGTCGGGTTACAATTGGTTTTAGTTACTGATGGTCATTTTGGTATTATGAGTCGGGTCATTTTCGGTAACGGGAGGTCAAATCGGTTATGGGTCGGGTTATCATCGGGTTGTGTTGGTTCGGGTCATCATCGGGTCGGGTTTGGTTGACCACAATTTCGGGTCTTATCGGGTTAGATTTTCGGGTAAACGAATTGGGTCAGGTCAGATTTGCCAGCTGTCATGAGCTCAAATCACCTTGTATTGTAAGGAAGATAAGGAAGTTGTCAAAAAAAAGAAAAAAAGTAAGGGAGATAAGGGCAACCACTGGGGAATGGAGGACACTTGAAACTTTGGTGAATTTTGAGGGTTTAAACTTTGAAGGGGCAGAGTTTTACACTCCGCAAACTCAACATTCAGGTGGCATGGATACATCGGATATGAGTAGAATCCGACAAGTGGTCATGTATCGTGTTTAACTATGGAGGCTAATAGAACATATTAGAGGTCACTCTTGCAATTAATAAGACGTAAGTAATGCTCCTAGTGTATAGGAAAAATTAATTAGTGGTTTTGTACTGCCTATATAAAGCCGAGTTTATGTAATGTTAATTGAGCAATTTACCAGAATAATTGTTCCAAAATGTTGGTTTACTCTCCTCCCCTCTACATTTCTACACAATCTACATTCTAAAAGTTACGAAATTGTTGTTTATGTAAGTGGAGTGCAAATAGAATTTAGCGGGCGAAAGTGGCGATTTGCCCCCTACACTTTCACCAATTGTGCAATTGAACACCCTAACTTCTAATTCAGCAATTTACCACCTCAAGTTTTCAATTCGTGCAATTTCACTCCTACTTCTATTTTCAACTAATTTTGTAATATAAATATTTTTCTAAATTCACAAAATATATAAAAAAAAAATTATTTAAGCATTTTATACAGCAGGTTATACAGTAAAAATACAAAATTACGATTTTAATATCTATAAATGTAAGATTTTTATGTAAAATTTACGATTTTTATACTTAAATGTTTTTTTTATTAAAAATACGAAATTTATATATACAGATGCTTATACGATTTTTATGATTTTTATGTACAAAATTTACGAATTTTATACTTAATATATGTAATGTATTTTTACGGCTAAAGCTATTTTGTAGGTGTAATATACTTAAAAAAAAATTTAAATATATTTTGTGAATTTAGGAAAAAAAGAATTATATTACAAAATTAGTTGAAAAATAGACTTAGGTGTGAAATTGCACGAAATGAAAAGTTAGGGTGGTAAATTGTTCAATTAGAAGTTAAGGTATTCAACTGCACAATTGGTTAAAGTGTAGGGGGCAAATTGTCACTTTCGCCGAATTTAGCGTAAGCCCCAACAAATTTAAATGTTTAGGCTCTTTATAGAAAACTTAGACATGTGAGTCCTGATTAGAATCTTTCTTCTCTCTCACTAAGAGCTCGCAAAAGACAAAACATTACACTTAGGAATGTGCCGTTTTGTTGTTGTTGAGAGAGACACACTTTCATATAAAACAAAATGGGTTTGAGAGAAAAACTTCATGGATACTCCCAAGACCAAATTCAGTGGAGGCGGGCTGTGGCATGTAGATAAGAGGATGGAGTAAACTGAAAGAATCGCTTATTTACCGGTTAAAGAAATTTTAACGAGATCCTCGACAACTAAATAATAGAGGATTATGGAGTATTCCGGAGAATTCCGGTTAAGGAATATTATGTGTGTTTAGGAATATGATAAATATTAGAATATGTGTTTAGGAATATATTGTGTCATAGGTTTCATAAGGGTCAAGTCATATATTAGTATAAATAGGGATTACCCTAAGGTCATTGTAGTGTGTGTCATATTTCTAATATGGTATCAGAGCCTCTTTCCTAGAGGATTCTAAAAGGTGCTTCCGCTGCCTGCCGGTGGGCATGGATCTATATGCCTGTCGGCGGGATTTCGTTGAATTGCTTGCCGGAGATTTGTTATTCGTGATACAATGTTTTAGGGTTTTATTGTTCGAGTTTATTTAAGAGTATTATTATTATTATTTTAAGAGTCTTATGTTTGGTTTAATGTGTTTGAATAAAGACCCCTCCGTTTGTTATTTGAGATTTGCGAAGTCGGGATCGAGATAGTTTGTGATTCGGTAATTTTGTGTAGTTGAAGACGTTTTGCGTTCGTTGTTCGTCAATTATTTGTTCACGGATTTGGGTTGTACGTGTTATGGGTACGGTGTTGATGTTTCATGTACGTACAACACGTATGTTCTTGATTTGAGCAACTTTTCCGCATGCTTCGTTTGCTTGCCCGTGGGAATTTAGGTAAGTTTCGGTGAGTTCGATCGGCAAGCTTTATACTGTTGGTATATTACGGATCGAAGACACTACGAGTTAAATGGTTTTATGATATTGTGTTGGTATGGTTGCTTCGTCATTGGTTGATTGATGGGTTTTGGTGAACACTCTTTCGAGATTTGGGTAGATTTTATGTGATGATTTTAGGCCGATCAAGGAATGGGGGTGTGCCCCTACCTCTCATGTCTGGTAGTTTTAAGGTGAAGTTGATAATGATCACATTACGTTTTGAGACCATGTTTATTCATGGTATTTATTTTTGGTGTAGAATTGGGCGTGCCCCTACCAGTCATGTTTGGTTCTTTTTAGATGAAGCTGATAATGGTCGCTTCATAATTTGTGAGACCATGGTGATTCATGGTTCCCTTGTATCTGGCGTTTAGTGGTGAAGTTGATTATGGACGATTCGTGGTGTTGATTTTGAGTGTTCTTTGGATGAGTGTGGGCGTACGAGTTACTCAACTGGTTTTGAGACGACGACGATCACCGTGCCGGATTTGAAG
Organism: Spergularia azorica; assembly: GCA_038382645.1. Lineage (NCBI taxonomy): Eukaryota > Viridiplantae > Streptophyta > Magnoliopsida > Caryophyllales > Caryophyllaceae > Spergularia > Spergularia azorica. The sequence goes on from JBBYHQ010000002.1 coordinate 3,473,183, forward strand.
ACTTGAAGATCTCGACGGAGTTATTTTGTTTCCTTATCGTTTTGGCAAACTCATTGTAATTTTAGTCGAATTACCATGAGTTTGAGGGGGGTAATAAAGGATTATGGAGTATTCCGGAGAATTCCGGTTAAGGAATATTATGTGTGTTTAGGAATGTGATATATACTAGAATATGTGTTTAGGAATATCTTATGTGATAGGTTTCGTAAGGGTCAAGTCATTATAAATAGGGGTTTACCCCAAAGTCATTGTAACACGAGTTATTAGCGATTATATTGAGTTTATGAATTTTCCAAATATTGTACGTTATATTTCTTATATTATTCGTTGAATTTCCAAAAACATAAAAAAAAAAAAGCAAATCAAGAAAGGTTGAGTTGAACACCACCCCCTTCCGGCCCTCCCTCAACAAAGATTGGATTCTTAATGAACATTATTATGCCAAAGTCATCTTGAGGCGCTTTCTCGAGTACAAAATAACCATTATAATTTTCCCGACGCCTACAAAGACTCGTACACCTGAAGTGCAAAACGCAAATAACTTGGAATTTGGAGATGGGTCATTTTATGTCAGCGCTTTAAGTTTACAACACTAAAACATACAGTAGTCCACAAATAACATTACAACCAGGCTACATGAAGGTTACAGAGAGCTTAAAACGTAAACAACACATCAATTCCTGTGTTTGATGATCTTCTCCTTAAGATCGCTCTTGTTAGCTCCAACAAGCCTGTCAATTTCCTTCCCTTTCTTAAAGAACAGGAATGTTGGCATCGCATCCACGCCGAATTCACTTGCAATATCCTGCAACATGTGATACATCAACATATTTTCTCTGAACTTTCTACAGCAAAACGAAATTAAACTGGGTAAGTCATGTAAGAATTGGTATTCAGGCTTGTACCGAAAGCTCATCCACGTCAATCTTAACAAATTCAGCATCTGCATACTTGAGTGAAAAGGCTTTGAACACTGGCTCCATGTATTGACAAGGTCCACACCACTAAGCATGGAAGTCTACCACCATCTGCCCTTCCAAAAACGTACAGAAAGTTCGGTTGAGAAAACAAAATACGACAACAACAACAACAGCAAAGATGCTCAGGGAGTTGAAAAGCAGAAACAGCAGGGAGCGAAAACTGTACCAGTTTGTCTGATTTTTTTGACAACTCAAAATGAGACGTCCATTCATCTACGGAATGAATCACTACAAGAGTGGGCAGCTTGGCACGCGAAGAGAAGTGGTTTCCCATCTCGGAGCAAGCAGAAGTACAGTTCCGAGCTGTATGAAGCTGCGGCGTCTGAAATTACAGTCTTAATTAAAAGGCTTCAAAATGAAGGATTTATATTGTGTGACATGATCAAGTAGCAGTGAATCTTTTCTCCCAAAGTAGCATCAGATGCCTTGGGTCATTGAAATTGACACTTATGTTTAGTTTATGGAAATGTCATGAGAAATATGTTTTAGGAGCATATATCCTTCTGAATACAAATATGAAAATATTCCACAAAACACTCCAAAATCCTGATATTGGATTTATACAAAACTTACAGTAGTAGTAATCGAGTAATATGCATGTACATAATTGCTTGTCGTAGAAGATATATATATCGCTCTGTACACTCAAAGTTCACACCCCCTCTCCCCCTCTCCCCATTTGACGCTAGTACAGTAGTACTCATCTTTGCGCCTCATAATAGGGTTGCTCTTAAATTCTTGATAATCTCTCTCGCACAACCAAATAACATAATTACGTAATCGTGTATAAATGATCATCTTAAATTCCCCAAAACTTAACCTCAATACAGGAGATCTTTGCGAATGTCACCAACAAGGTCATAGGCTCTGGAGCATACCAAACCCGACACATCAGAATTTTACCCCTGACTCGATTTACACTTCAAAAAAAAACAAAAAAAAAACAAAAAAAAAAAAAAAATCCAAAACGACAAGGTAATACAAGTGACGACACATATATCTGTCGTCTTGCACCTATCGGAAAATGCAGAGTGACGAACTCAACAATCCAGATAATTATAAACATGTATATCCGCCCACAGGTTTGTGATTGATTTAAGAAATAAACACGAGTGATTAGTGAAATAAACAAAGAACTTTACAATTCGAGTACACCTTTAAAACTCTTCTAGACAGATGCTCCAAATTAAAGATCAGCAGGCATCTTTGTTAATTTCAGAAGCTTCACCTTCATTTCTTTCGAAAGCAATTTGCAAAAGGGAGAGTTTAGTTGCAAGATTACAAAGTTAAGTATAGCATTAGCCCGTATAAAAACCATTTATTAAACAGCAGAGAAAGATTCCGTAGAAACCAGATGCTTAAACCAGAAGTTTTTGTCGCAAGAACAACCATGTTGACGCATTACAATTTCAAACACACTTTACCTTCATATGCTTCATTCAAAACTTCTTCACGAAGCTGAACTCCAAACTTTGCCATCAAATTAGAGCTACGACAAGGGGGTGGCAATCTTTGTCGGCACAGACTGGGTTTAACTGACTATCGCAGATGCTGAAAGTGTGACGAAAAGGTACATAGCAACAACAGAGACATTGCTGCACAAAATGGCCAAGAGTTCTCCAAATTATATTAGAAAACTTCAGTCAAAAACATCTGTTCACGGAACTACAACGGGGAGAGGGGTCGAAAATGGTGAGTTCAGAGAATGAGCCTAGAATGCAGCTATGCCAAACACACAGCAAAGAAAAACATCACCAGAACCCACCAACAAATGCGCCAGTAACCCAAACGGGACATCTTGAGCGATTTACGATTGTACCCCAACATCAGCTTGGGAGTAATTGCCTTGACCTCCTGACGAATTGTTGTAGTATCCACCACCACCACCAGCTCCCCCTCTACCTCTTCTGTTGTTGTAGTGGTTGTTCCTGGGATAGTAATTATCATTGTACTGGTTGCGACCATTCTGGTAAGGCCCGTTACCCCTGCCAGTACCCCTGCCTCCTCGACCATTAGAGTAACCCCTTCGGCCACCTCCACCACCACGACCACCTCTTTGGCCTCTTCGGGAAGCATACTGCTGGTCTCTCGAGTCCACATTCCTATAGCCATGCTCTCCCTCTGCATTCTGGTACTGTTCTTGATCTCTTGGAACTGAAACTACTTCAGAAGGATTATCTGGTTCCAATTCATCCTGTAAGACAAAACGAACATCAGATCAGCACTATCCTTCAGAAGAAGAGAAAATGGAACACAGAAGATGGAGATAAACCATGAACATACCTTATGAAACTCCTCAACGTTACCAGTCTGGTGTTCAGTTGTTTCATATTCTTCGTAATTGGCAGTATTTTCTTCCTGCAATTATTTGAAAATAGTCAGCAAATTGATAAACCACCTAATATGTGGAAAAATGTCACCATTATAAGAACACTGAACATATAACAACTCAAACTCTACACAGACAACTCAAAGTCAACAAACAGGTCCCAGAGTGAGTCTCATACTTGACTTTTATGGTCAAAGCTCTAACATAGAAAATTCGATCGCTGCATATCAAAATTTAGTTACGATTTCACACTGAAAATATTAATGGACAAACAATGGTAACAAATATAATCAAACGAACATCTAATAATAATCAAATGAACATCTAATCCTAGCTATATAACGCACATATATTTGGCCACAGAGTCATATGGACAACTTAGTTTGCGACAGACGAAGACACAAGTCCAAGTGAAGGCCTACCCCAAGCAACCTCGGCCAAGTACACATGCCTTCAGTGTAACTTTTAGACATAGAAGACGATGGATTTCATAACTTCCAAGGCGCTCAAGCACATGTAATCAGTCAGCCGGGAAAAAACTCCTACTTCAGAACGGCAGCATTTCATCATCCGCATAACTACTATCTATAAGACTTCCTACACTCCCTAAAACTCCATAAGAAAAACTCAGCCAGAACCATTTTTGGCATCTGCAATGTATTTAAAAAGGCATCAACCCATGTCTTTTTTGTTGGGGTCGGCTATCAACCCATGTAATCATGACATGAGGGCTCATGTAAGTAGTAACCGAAGAGACAAAGCTCAACATTTTCCATAAATTATCTTTTAGGTCACAGCCCCATGCTTGACTTGCATGAAATCAAGCAGAAAAACAGTAATAAGCAGAACAGTTTTACCAACATCAAAAACGAGTAACAGGTCACCTCCAAGACCATAGCCACAACAATGGTCTCTTGATTAGTAACAAAAAACATCAATGGTGATAGAAGAGCAAGCATGCTATTAGTGACCACAGTCGAGAAGTGCTGAACAAAGACCTTCCAATAAGTTTGCCAAGAAGACTAACACCTTTTTTTATAGCAACTACCATATCTATCAAAAGTAACCCCCCTAAAAAAACATCAGAAGTGTTGGCTCAAACCAGAAGATGCCAAACGACTCACAATGGGTAATTCTAAAACCCAACAACCAATCTTTCATGAGAGGGAGATTCCAAATTCTTCACAGGTTACCTCCACAGTTTCACTCACAGATCACAAAACACTATCCACAGGCCACGAAAGAGTATGAATAGACAAGTGACAAGAGAGACTACTGAACTTCAAGAACCAACGCACTCCATCCCAAGCAAACCAGATTCTTTAAAGACTAACCGGGTTAGGACCAACAAAAAAGGCTCAATTCCGGGCGAAAAACGCTCTGAGCCAAAATATTGTTTGGAAAGCGCAAGATACCAGAATTAGGGTTTTAGGTAGATACTCTCAAACCTCACCATATGTTGGTATGTACTATGTAGATGTTCTTAGATTGTAGTTCAGACTTCAAACTCGAGTTGCATCGTAACATGAAGACCTCTAGATAGTCCACCCCAAAAATGTGCCCGTCAAAGATAACAAGATAATTAGTTGAAAGAACAACTTATCACTGATCCCCTGGAGTATTCTACACCTACACCTACGCTTATATTATATGTGAGATTGTGAGTAACACCACTGAACAATAATTGTGAAAGTTAAAAAAAAATATATATACTTTTCCTTTAATCAGCAACTGCTTTAGAAACGACAACTTGAAATAGTAGGTACAAAAAAACGTATTGTTGTACTCAACTAAGTCAGCCAGTCTTTAAAATAAAGAGCCTTACTATAACATCATCACCATGTTGGAATATGGCCAATAACACCTAGTCTCAAAGCTCACACATTCTAGCAATCTTATATAAAAGAACATTACTACAATGGCTATTCACAAAACATTGATCTGAAGCACCACAACAATTCCCAAAATATTAACCCAACGAATCCAAATCCAGCCTTCATTATTCTGAGTTATAACCCCAAGATAGAATTATAGAAATGGAACAAACTTAGACTATTCCCATGTAAGGATGCAGACATCGTAACAAAACCAGGACAAATTAGTATTGTTCAAGTGCACAGGGGAAAGAAAAGGCTAAGCATTACACTTTACAACGCGAAAATAATCGGTGAGATATAGGATCTTGTTAGAAAGAGTATCACTGAGCTAGCGAAGACTGGTAAAAACTATAGGTGCAAGGTACACACCTCATGGAAGTGATGCACAATATTCAAACATGTTCAGAAGTACAAACAGCCAAAACAGCAGCCAATGCAAAGGTAGGTTAAAAGACTACAAAGGCAAAATAAGAAATTAGCTTAATTGTGCTCCTCAGGAGCACCTCTGAAACATATTTGCTGAAGCTGCACTGTGCCTTCCGACCATTTAGAATAAGAAGGGAGGATGGGTGAGTTTTTAGTATTTTAAGTTCAAAGAACTCTTACCCTAGTTCAGCCCATGATTCCTTACAATCGTCTTACACAGACTTGCTGACTTTAGAAATACTATCACTTGTATATTAAAATACACATACCTCCAGTTAGATGACTAAACTAGTATGCATTTCCCATGTTTCTGGGGTCGTCGTCCCTCAGCATATCATCACAATAAGGTTAATAGATGAAGCTACCCTATGGTATAAATGTATAATAATATAAAACATGCTAAAAGTGAGTAGAGTCCAAAAAATAGGCAACACATGGATTATAGAGCATCAGAACTTAACACGAAGTCACAAAACAAAACAGATGTTTAAGCAAGTCGAACAACCTGCTTTAAGAGTAGAAGGTATGCTCAATAATCAAAGGTAACAAGAGAAATATAACCAAAGACTCAGAAAAAACCAAGGCTAACGGCTTGAAAATGGAGACTTTGGAGCCCCATGATTAATTCATCAGTATCGAATTCCACAGCACAGCAAATTAATTTGGCAGCCATAAGGTTGGAGAAATATTCTACACACAGAAACACCACAACACAGCCACGCCAAATAAACAAAAAAAAAAAAAAAAAAAAAAAAAAAAAAAAAACAAAAAGAAAAAGTGAGAACTGTACAATTGACACAACAATTGCAAGTCAACGCGTTAAAAAGTTTGGACTGTGTGTAGAACATACAACAACATTTTTAACCCCACTGCCTTAAAGGCTCCAGCCATAAGGCGGGGTAAGGGGGGGGTCAGATGCACGCAAGTCTTACCCCTATTGAAACATACATTCCACAATATTTTGTTTTCATTGCACTCACTTTCAGCATGTATTTTTCCTCTGGTAAATATCATTATGAACGAGATAACCGAGCAAGCAAGCTTTCGAATACCCCATATGACACAAACAAGAATCTAAAACGCCTCCAATACCACCAGTCATGACAGCTAAATCTATATTAGAAAGAGGGACACAAACAATCAATGTTCATTATGTGAAATGTTCAACCACTCACACAGTCACACTGAGCATGAAGCTAGCACCTCCAAAATTCGAACCAACAAAAAAAAACAATCCCGTTTAGTATACCTTTTCCTGATATTGCTCAGGTGATGCCTCCACTTCAATATGCACTGATGAATTCACCATGGACTGATGAAACGAGCCAAAGTTTCCAACAGCTGCCTCGGCTGCAAGTTCCTCTGGCTTTCTCATATTCGGTGTTGCGGTAATATAATTTGATGACATTATCTTTTCCAGCTTCTCCCTCAACGCGGCATCTACAACATACCATAAACATCAAAAACTCGTAAAATCAACAAAGTATTTCGTATTGCACAAACATTAACACCAAAAAAAATCGACTTTTCGTATTCTACACCCAATCAAACATTATAAAACTTCAATATCTCCAAATATCCTTGATCCTAATTACCATAAAAAAAAACATGAAACCTAGACACAATCAATCCATTCGAATCAATCCACACAGTAGCAATATCTAATATAATATTATTTGCAAACAAACAATTAAAAAAACAATCAATGAAATCGAGGCAAAAGAAATTACATGTGACATTGCAATGAGGATCATAAGGCTGATCGGAGTTGGCAATCAAAAGAGAAGCGTGACGAAAACACTTGTCGAGCGCATTTTGATGAGAGAGATTGGAACGAGCGGGGCGAGAGTTGATCAAACCCTGCAATTCAGAAATCGTGTCCAAATCGTGCTCGTAAAGAGGATCAGTGGCGTCATCAGTGACAATATCATACGTCAGGCAGCAGTTCCTCTCGAACATCCTAGTCGACATCACCTGCACCGCATCTCTCGGCGTGTTCACGTCGAATAGATTCCCAAAGTACATGAAACTAACCAGAAGCTTCACCACCTCGTTGATTCTCTCATCTTCGCCGCCGTCGGTGTTTTTCGCTTCATCGCCGCCGTCTTTCGGTTGTTGTTGATCGGTTTCCGCGACCGCCACCGGCGTTTTTCCCGGCTCGGGAGCGGATTTGGCCGGAGAGAGGGAGAGTTCCTCGTCGAGAGCGGCGGCGAGAGGAGCGCGGAGCTTCTCGAGCTCGTCGATGGCGACTAAGACGGCGGATTTCGAGCGGAGGACTTCTTGTTGTTCTTTGTTTAGGGTTTTGCCTTGGGCGGCGGAGTCCTCCATCTGGACGATGCGGTTGTGTTTTTTGCGGAGGGCGCGGAGACGCTTGCTGATGACGCTAAGGACTGGGCCGTCGGATGTGGTGGATGTGGCGGTGGTCGATTCGGTCGCCGTCACCGCCATTTTTGTGGTCTAGGGTTATGGAAGCGGCGAAATTGGGGAAAGACTCAGAGAGGAGGGGTTTTTGCCGAAGGAGGAGAGAGAAAGAGAGGATTTTATGAGTGAGAGGGATGGTTGTATTTATAAGGGGAAGACTTTGGTAGATAAGATTCGTATTTTATGGAGAGTTTATAGATATGATTATTAATAATACTAGTTTGCATGCTCGTGCTATGTCCGGGCTATATACTCCGTATTTATATTGTTTATACTCATTCTATAAGAAAAATGTTGGTTTATCTTTGTTGTAATAAATTACCATAATGATTATTTTCCATAAATTAGCTAATATTATACTACGGCTTAATTATCTTTGTTCTAATAAATTATCATAATAACTATTTTCCATAAATTAGTTATATTATACTACTCTATGATAATTTATTACCATGTCCTAACCGATAATTATATTTAATGTTGTTTTTATGTTCTATCCAATTAATGAATGCCAAAGTGTCGTTCTAGGAAAGACTTGGTTTCAGGTTTTAATATATAGTATTAGACTAGGATGGAAGCCCGTGCGTTGTACGGGTCTCTTAATTATCATTTCTTTGATTAATGGTGATAAATACAAACTCATATGTTCACGTTGGATAGCAAAATTGGATATCTGACTAATTAGGTTTCGTAGTACTATTAGATAACGGTTTTGGGGATTCAAATCATTTTTATTCCTTTAACCTTCGTACCCTGGCCTCAAGAATTGGTTTTTCTAATGTGCCCAATGGACACACGTTAGAAACACGATTTACTATATGCAAGTCGTAATGTGACTTTTAATTGAAGTCACTTATAAAGATCTTTATTAGACGTAACAAAATAAAATACTATGTCTATATATGTCTGTATAGTTATTTTCCCGGAACACTGCCTTGCTTTTCCATTTATTTATGAGACCCTACAAATGATGGGATTTTGGCTGAAAATGTTTCAGCTTTCCGTTTGACTTCTCTTTATGGCGTCATTGTTGTCCGACAAAAAAAAAAGTTGTTTTACCACACCCCCCCTACCAATTATCATATTTACTCCCTCTTAATCTTTGACGGGATATATCTCAATGATTATATTTTCAATAAATAATTCATTTTACTAATAAGTAGTAAGTTTCCTGGATTTTATCTAAACAAAAGGTAACCAAAATTCAATAATTTGACCAAAAAGTTTTGTAAATTTGACCAACTTATTAATTAAAAAGATTTGTAATTTTAATTTACCTATGCATTTTTTAACACTCTGAACCCATTTGTCATATGTGTAAGTGTAGATTTTCTCATGATATTAAATTTGCGATAAAAGAAGTCGGGCGAGAGAGAGATAGTGATTAAGAAAAAAATGGAAGAAATTGGGCATATCGAGGTATGATGACATTGGAAGAAGTAAGGGTAATATATGCAAATAAAAGAAGGAAGAGGAGGTTAAAACGAAGAAATCGTGAATGGACCAACAATTACGTTGTTAAACCAATACAACAACAACATCATCCAAGCCTTATTCCTAAAATGATTTGGGGTCGGCTAACATGATTCGTCGTCTAAGAACCGTCTTATGCGGGCCATAAAATTTCAAAAACGTTGTGAACCATTTTGAAACGTTGAAACACTTTCGGAAAGAGTTTTAGAAAATCCTCAAAATAAGTAAAAAGATTGAAAATGAGTGAAAAACATATAAACGTTGTTAAACCAATCAAGCATAATATTTTTTTTAAGTTATAACTATCTAACATATGCGACTTAAATTGATAAATTTTGTGGTCAAAGAAAATAACCCGTAGTACCAAATTCGTCCTAGATAGATACAATCAGTATGTCATCTTTTATAATTGATAATTGTTTTATATGCGTCATGCATGAGTAAGTGTGTATACATAATACTACTATTACCTACTACTACTACTACTACTACTACTACTAAGAGTCATATTGTATCTTAGATTGATACTATAACAATAAAGTGTTTGTACGAACGCAGAATTACTTTTTAATAATATAAAATTACTCAAACTCTCTAAAAACCTCCGGTCATTGTGAGGCTTCTAAAAAAGCCTCCTTTAATAGGATAGAAGGATTATTATTATTTTTTTTTTTATGAGTGTGATTACTGATTTTTAATTGAATCGAATGATCTAGAAACTCAAGAGTTTTTAACAATTTAATGATGGATCGATTAACTACATTGTAGTATTAGTTAAACTAAATTGATTGTATCGAGATCTGATGCACGGATCAAATCGATTAATATCGATTGTTTGATGAAAAGATCTGATGTACAGATTGAATCGATTAATATTGATTGCATTGACGAGCAAACAATGTTTTTTTTTTTTTTTCCTGAAACTAATGAGAACTGAGAAGGATCTTGGAAAAGAAGGTTGGATCACGGAGAAGGGCATACCAAATTGATATAGGCATTGGCAAGTGTATTTATGAAGTTTGGGTAGGTAATAGTCGTCAACAAGTGCAGGAAAAAGGACATGATCTGATACGAATGATATTGACAGCAAAATCCATTGATCCAATCTACTTTGATAAAAAGAGGTCGAAATTTCAATCTTCTGTATTTGCGGGCACATTAAGGTGTGCTGTGATTGGTGGAGAATTACCTACCCAAGCTGCAAGAAAAAAATGGGGGGGGGCGTAGGCGTGACAAAGACGTTTCAGAAGGAAGAAGAAAAAAAACATCAGTGAGTAGCAAATAAGAGATGTTACATCTGTGCTCGGTATGTCAAAATTTTCTATGTAAATAACACGATAAATGAGTAGAGCTCTAGAGCCTGCAGTGTGAATATTTCGATGCAGCTAAGAGGGCGACAGGGGGCTCTATAATGTCAGCTCTAACTTCCCTCATCCGCCAAAAGAACTAGACGTCTGGGAGCTCGGCTGATTACTTCCAATGAATGAATGTAGCATCCCCTTAGAAAAGGTCGATTTCTTCAGGGATCCTTGCTTTGCCATTGAAGACGTATTGCAGTTCCTCCTTCCAGGTCTGCGTAAGAATAAGAATAACAAAGAGAAGTTTTCCGAGGTCAACTTGTATCATGATGGTTATTGACAGGAATGAGTTCTATTGAAGACAGTATATAATTACTTCATGTCGAAATGCTATGCGCAGCTTAGGAACATTCGTCTTGTGAATGTCATTTCCTTCTGGACCTCGCAGGAAGTATTTATCTCCTAGCCAATGTCGCTGGTCCAAAAATCACAAAATAATTCAGGCAAAAGAATCAACAGTTTTGAGCACATTAGATTCAGATGAGGAAAACGACATTTTGGAACAATGAAATGGAGGCCAGAATTCAGACAGTATGAAAAAGGCAAAGGCAATCATACACTCAGCTGAATCATACAAGGAAACAGGTCACGTTTCTCACCTTAGCTGCATGAGAAAACCCAGACTGGTAGACAGAATTCCTCGCTATCTCACACAAGTCACAAGCACTGAATTTCCACACCTGGAGACAGGAGATTAGTAGGCAATCAGAGGGTGAACTCGAAGAAGCATGAACCGCATGTCCAGATGGCATATACATATACCTGAGTAGCAACACTGTATTCTTCAATAAGTGCCTCCTTTGTCAAATGAATTTGAAGAGGATCATCAGACGAGAGTGAGACATTCAAACCCCGCTGAAAGTACATTGGAAATGGGTTGCGATGATAGTCCAGAAACAGGGAGTTATTGCTCAGTGGAGACATAGCCAGTCCAATCTGTAAATTACCAGACATCAAAGTTAATACAGTATAAAGTACTAGCTTGAGTGTTTAATAGCATTTAGATAATGCAAGAAAGATCCCCTTTAGACAAAAAGGAACGAGAAAAGAGAAGCAGTGAACTACGACCACAATGACAACAAACGACTAGGATAATACTATTAGCATAGGCTGAAAAGTTGCTTGATGATATTAAAGGTAGCGGGGGGAAAAAAAATAAAAAAATAAAAAAAAACTGATGTTCACGCGGGCAATACTAAAATAGCCTATACTCTCACCAATACTAAAATGATGATCATTAGGTCTCTTCATAGTTGCAGATCACTGATAAGTTTCACGCGGCCAACTGATGGCAATTTGTACAATTGTTATGATGCCAATTTGTTCACTGTAATAGTTTATACTCTTACCAATACTAAATGATGATCATTAGGTATTTAGGTTTCTTCGTAGCTGTGGATCACTGATAGGTTTTACGTGGCCAACTGATGGCAATTTGTACAATTATTATGCTGCGAGATACTAACCTGAGCCAGATAATAGAGATACTGAAGCACTGGAGTTTTCCTCAAATTGATCCCATGCGATATATTATGGCATAAGAGAAACCCAGCGGCCAAATGGTCAACATCACCAGCCTGTAAAATAGACAAAATTACGAAATCATGTAGAAGTCTTCAGAAGAAAAGGAATGAGAAAAGAGAACTGACAGAAATGGATCCAGGAAAGAACCTCTCCACAATGAGGACGAAGTTTGATTGTCGGTAGTCCTTTTGATTCACGAAGCTGGGGAAAGGTCAGAACAAAGAAAAAAACAATTCCGACAAAAATTAATTCATGAAGGTTCTAACTGGGTGTGGGGTGGTGGGTGCCGCTGCACCCTAAGACCACACATAAATGTTAAACCAGACTTAATGGGTCACACCATCACATTACATAGCTTATCAAATTCCTCTACAACCTAAGAAGCCAAGGGGTTATTAGCCACCAGTACTATGTACAATTGTACACCACTGGCAGGACTCAAGTTCTACAGAGTAGAGAGAACATTAGAATCAGGAATCATTATGAACTACTGAAACCCAAATTACATTCTGGACAGTAGATTGAATAACGCGTAAAAGAAAAATAATAAATAAAATAAAATAAACTAAGTAGATATTTCCGCAAGTGTAAAAACACATTTTATGGTTAGTGACTGGAAAACATGAACAAAAGGAGAATGACAGAGGCACCTAAGCTAGAACATATTTAGGATAATGAACAAGCAGCCCAATTACACAATCTTGTGCCTTATTTTAACCAACTATTCAATGCCGGGAACACCAGGCAACAGTCTATCGCATAGAGATGCATCAAGAGCAGATCCGAACTGAATTTAATGTTGCCAGATATATTACGCAAGTTATGAGAGGACAAACCTTATTTAGAGTGTACAAATTTGCATAGCAGTAATACGTGTAATATGAAAAGGCAGGATTGAACTCGTTAGTCCACTCCGCTGGCGTGGGCATATGTTTTGTTGGGCGTCTCTCTGGTTTACTCTCATCGTCCACAAGATCAAATCCAACCACCTGTAACATAAGACATGTGAGAGAGTACCGGTGTGATATAAGCAAGCATAGGACTATAGGACATCAACACTAGCAACATACCCAGGGTCTCAACGGCTCACTATGAGCAACCTAATACATAATCGATGAAAAATCCACTAAGATGGACCCAAAAAAAGATGCCAAAAACAGTAAATCTCTCCACAAATGGCAAAATGCCCAAGAGACCATATTGATTAATCATGTTAGAATATATGCCGATAGCCACCAATAGGGCCCTTCAAGTTCCAATACCAAGTAGAGAACACTTAACCAAGGTGTGGGACATAATACTGCTAATACAGAATACAAACTGCATCCATCAACAAGTCTGCCATTATATCTCATAAGTAGTCCCTCATGTTAATCATGTTAACAACTCTGATAAACAAAACTTACGCAAGCCACCAAACCAAAGAAAAATTGGTGCAAGTACTTTGCAGGGACAATACAAGTCAATCCTCTTGACCTAGTAAATCATGGTTTTTAGAAGTGACTCTTAAGGGAAGAAAGAACTAACCTGCATCAAAAATACATGAAGCTGAGGATGAGAATTTGGATCGACTGAGACCTCAAAGAGTGGGGTGAATATATTGTCTATGATGTTCTGGAATGAGGTAACAATTCCCATGCTTTTATAGATATTGTACAGCCTCGGCAGCTACATAGAAAATTAAGAAACTAATTATTAGGAAATTTTTGCACATAACAAATGATTATATTGCAAGATAAAATAAATAAATATATAAATAAATAATTACATAAAAGGAGAAAAGAAGAGAATAGTGGTGACAAAACTCTTAATAGTTCATTTAAATTTTCCACATACCAAGCTGCGTGTAACATAGATACCGAATGCCTCACAGTGAGGCCCCTGACTAAGATACAGCAATAAAAGACATACCCTTAACCTTACCCATACACATGACGACAGGCTGTAATATTCAGCAGATAGTATATCTTTGTAATGAATATCTATACACCTAGAGCATCACATGCTTAACAGCTTAAGAGTACCAAATCTAAGCGCACAAAAAATAAAGAAAATGAAGATGGAAAACCATCTAGGTGTATGGCTAATAGCTGCATGTAACAAGTACAATCATTACAAGATAAGTTAACAAGCTGGAATATTCCAAAAAAAATTAAAAGGAGAGCGAAGAAGAAGATACAGCAGCAGCAACAGCAGTTAGTACCTGAATTAACCACACAGCATTTTCACTGTAGATCTTATTGTTAATAAACCAACTGGCCAGCTGGTCCCATTCACTTTGCTTCCTCCCATACACAGAAATTCTATACTCCGCCATCTGTAGGAGTAAAAAGTCAGCAATAAAATTACCGATAGTTACCAAACAAAAAGGACAACAACAAGCAATGCACCAATTGACAGGAAGTCATAAGTGGAGTCAACCATCTCTCAAATTACTTGTCTACATGTAATAATCCATTCATAGCATATGGTAATCTTGATAGTTTTTTCCAGGCCTTAATAAACAGTATATTACTGAATTACTTTCAGACTCCCAAGTTGCGAAATGGTCTTCATGTAGCTGCAATGGGTTTATGCTACCGAGATAATTCCCTGATTAAAAAAGAAGAACACAATGCACTAGTCAGCACACACAAACCTGATACTTGCTCGCTTCAAGGTCAGTCAAAACTTCCTTTGTCACTTCTGCCAAAAAGCGTCCTGGGAAAACCATTTAACAGGTATGATTATTAGATTAAAAACAGCTCAAACTCTCCCATCAGTATACAAGTTCTATTACTCAAGTGAATCACATGGATGCAGATAAGTAACTGAGCCTTATTTTGACAGGAGAGGCAAAAGAAACAAAACAAATCAACAAAAACTGACTAAATATAGCACAAACCTTGAATGAGATTGTCCTGCTTCAGAAAGATTTCTCTAAGTCTGCTTTGTCCACAGGGATTATACTTAAGATTAAACTTGTCGAATCGATGGAAAGTGGTCTTATCAGCGTGTACGTCCAGCAAGTCAACATTGAGATCATAGCTGAGAATAGGACATTGAAAAAACATGCATAAAAAAAATAAACAGACGTGAAAGGCAGATTATAGACCTTGTGAAAGGATAGAAGCATTCGGAAGAGGCAAGCTAGACTTACCCAGTCAAATCCAAGCTCTCAAAAACTTCTTTTAAAGTGAGATATTTTCCATCTCGAAATATGACAACCTACAGAACAACAATCAAGTAAGAAAATACAGCACTAAAAGGTGAGAATATATTAAGAAATGCGGTAAAATGGAAAAATGCATCTCACCTCGTCGGGTTCCTTTCTTAGCTTGGACTTTATAAACCGAAGAAGATGCTTCTGGTTCATGCAAGCAGAATGGTGTATGTGTGTATCAACCTTTCTAATATTGTAGAAATCACGATGTGGTGCACTCTTTTGAGCCAAAAATTCCCTGTCTGCATTTACTAACAGATAAAGACGAAATTTCTGCATATTTAGATGTATGTCAACATAAGCCGGAGAAAAAAAATAACATAAGCTGAACAGTTAAACAAAGGTAAAACTATTACCTCCTCAAGAAACCGTAATCGATGATAGCATGCAGAGTTAACATTTCCCGTGGAAATGACCTTTAAGATATGATGCATATCAGTGAAGAACTGAGTTGCACTTGGAACAGGGAACAGCTCCACGGTATCTAAAGAGAGTGCAAACAAAAATAAGAAAAAACAATGGGAGTCTATAGAAAGAAACCTCTTCCAGATAACAAGAGTTTACCATTTTTGGTAGCATAGACATGCACAACACCATCTTCCATTCTGCAGTCATGCTGATTTAAAGCAAGAGAAATTAGTCAAAGCCCTCAAGAAATGAGGATGCAGCATCCTATCAATGTCTGCTAAATATAGAGCAGACATGATGAGAAGCAATTTGTTAGCCAGTACATAAGCTTACCTCAGTCTTCTCCACAGGATAAAACTGAAAAGGATCATCATTCTCTCCGGATTTACTAGCATCTACAGGCTTGCTCCATGGTTCAACTTCTTCTTGGTAAACATAAGCCTCCCTTAATTTTAAACACTCACGTAGCATTCTTCGGACTTCTTCTTCTTCCACGTTTAAAGGCACTACAAACATCGCAAGTGAAATCTTGACAATTAGGGGTAAGGTTAAACAAGCAGAAAATAATACAGAAACCATAAAATACCAGACGATATAAATTTGTGGGTATTTCACTAGTGGATATCTGATTCTCTGTTCACAAATGAAATAATATTGGTAGTCCAAACACACTGCATTCCGAGAAGTAAAAAGCGGCAAGTCTTATTACACACAAAGGCCTCTGCAGTCAGGTTCTGAGGTACTTCAAAAGTTGAATACCTATCGTCATTCATTATCTATACTAAGGTCACAGCTCACGCATTTTTATAATTATGAGCATGACATCACAGAACATGACCGCGTGAAATTCAAATAACATATTCCAGCCCTGAAATGCATACAAACTACAAGCTACAAAGTTAAAGTCACCTCACTCTTCTGTGATTAACACTACAGAAATCTCATCAAATAAGCCAGCAAGAACAGAGGATTAAGGTTGGCTTAGTGGTTGGGAAGACGACCTGCTTGGGGTTGGGCACTTTTCACAAACAGAAAAATCAAGTGTATACTGAAAACATAACATTCTACTGACGGAGATAGTAAAATACAAATAAAAACTAAACAATGAAGCTAGCATCCAGAGCTCGGATAGTCAGCTCACCAGGTATGGCAGCTTTCAAAGGTAGAACAGTGTTAAAGTCATTCTCCTCTCCTTCGGTTGGGGCCATATCGACTTCTACATTGGCAGGCAAATCTAAGATAGCTTTTCTCTCGCAAGCAGCAACTCTACGTTTCTGAGTCTGTGGCACAGCAGGAGCCTTCTGAGCAGCTAACTTACCATCCTGCAGGTCCATGTATCTAATAACTCAGACACTTTTCACCAGCTTAAGAGAAGTAACTTATATATCGCAGAGAAAACATTGAGGATATATGCTTTGAGCTTGGGAGACTAGCATAGTTTACTTCATGAGCAATGGTCGCATGCTCTCATATGCTATAAGAAATAGAGATTGGCCACATTGTAGTTTCTATGTATAAAATACAGTGGACAGACCAGAAATTGTCGGCAAGATATAGCCTCTAAGAGTAAAGAAAGAAGCTCAGAATACACAACACAAAACACTTACAGAATCTGCAGAATTCTTGATGTTCTCTTGTATATGAATGACATCTCTATCCTCAGGCTCTTTAGATTGCCCATTAGAAGGCAATGTGTTCCCAGATGAATTTTTGTTCACAGTTTCAGAAGCGATTGCAGCATCGGAAGCAGAAGTCCCCAGAGAGCTAACGTCCCCTGAAGATAAGAGAGCAGCGCAGGAGAAGTAGTTAATTGTTTGAACACTGTAGAAAGCTCCTGCAGAATGACTTAAAAAGGAAACATGTCATAAAGGTAGACGATACTAGGAGATTTTTTTATCATTGATACATTTTTCTTATCGAGAAACAATTCTAGTTTCCTGTAAAAACATTAAGCTTGATTAGTGATTGCTACTACGTAAACCAACCTTCATACACTGTGTCAGTCGTAACTTTCCTTGTATTCAGTAGCTGCAAAATCCCAGTATTGACTATTGAGTACACAAAACACATTACCAACTTTTAGCTAACTAACTGGCAGGGGTGGAAGTAGAGGGTAGCAAGGGTTGATGATTTCTACCAGAAAGGGTTTCTTTTGGCACTAAATCGCAATTTATATGACACTTAATTACCCAAACCCCTAATAAATGAATAACGTACTTAAATTAAACCCATCAAAATCACTAATCCAAACTCCAAATCTTACCCCACTTACAATGGAAAATGAAAAACCAAATTGTCTATGCTTTCACCTTCTCTTAAACCTCCACAATATGTAAGTTTGAATTCGCCTAATGATTCCAAACATAACAATACAAAACCACGATCACTCCCTTGCCTATTTTGAAGAGAAGGGGTGTATATTATAAGGTGCAACCACTACCATCTGTAACTACAGTTCTGAGGGAGATTCAAAATTGGAACCTCATATACTGGTTTACAACAATCATATCCCCCTCCTAATCAATCAATATATAAAAGTGATAACACAATTCCTTAGATGGAATCGTTTCATGGTAACAACAACAACAAGCTTTGGTCGCAACTTGTAAAATGATTTGGGGTCGACTAGCATGAACGTCACACGGGACTGCCTACAAATCACTGTGTCTATAATAACAACAACAACAACAACAACAACAACAACAACAACAGAAACGTAAATATGATTCAGGGTCGACTAACAGAAACGTCATACGCGACTATCACTCGTATCAAAGCAGTTACCTTTGGGTGTCTTATACTACACACAACATCAAAGAAAGCTAGAATAAACGAAGAAAAACAAGATTATAAGTAAAGCTGAGAAAGAGCATTACCATTTCTAAGAAAGAATTCACCCTTAAGAGAAGAAGACAAAGCAGGAGCAGCAGACACATCATCATCATCAAACTTAGAAAACCCATTAGCGGCATTAGGGACAGAAGAGGAAATCCCATAAGAAATAGCCTTATTCAAATTCACATTAAAGTTTTCAACTTTCCCTCTATAATCTTCATCTTCTTCTTCCTCTTCAACATCAACAAACCCTTGACTGATTCTTTCATCACCAACAACAGCTTCTTCTTCAAGTTCTTCTTCTGTTTCTTCATTTCTAATCAGTTGTTCAACAATAACTTCTTCTTCAAGCTCCTCTTCACCATCCCTTAATCTGTGATCTGGGTACACCACAACTCTGCGCCTAACTTCAATGATACGCTCCAAGATTTGATCAACGCTGCGTTTATGGATGAAGAAGGCTGATATCGCCATTAATGAAGCTCCAAAGAAAGCTGCCATGGCGATATGGAGTGATGTGGGTGGTGGGTCCATCGTTTTTCTGGGTAAAATGAAATGGGTATTCGGAATTTGGGGTGTTTATGGTGTAAAGATTGAAACTTTGGAAGGTTTTATGGCATTTTTTTGGGGTTAAACTGGAAAGTGGAAACCCTTGTTGTTGTGCAGCTAATATATGTTTTTTTTTTTGGGAGTGAAGAGATGAAGTGTAAAGGAGACGCTTACTTGTATTTTGCGGCGTTTTGCCAAGTTACAATTGCACACTATTGAATAGTACCATCGTTTCTACTTACTACGTCATCGAGATTATCTAAGGGTTCGTTCGATATCATTTGTTACTTTACATTTTTTTTTTTTTAGAAACCGAAAACTGATTATGTTTTGAATTTTATAAATTTTTTAAAACGGATTGATTCCCTCATAAATCACCATCAAAATTATATATCAAACTTATTATGACTTCACCTCACCATCTCTTTACCAGTCGACCCACTTCATGTGCCTCATCCCCAATGCCGATCGGCGGCCACCTGCGGCACCGACATATCCATCGACAAGTAAGATGATGTTCATCTTTCTTTGTCCTCCGATTCACCGCCCCATGAGAGATGGTCGCCTTCGGCGGAGCCACACGATCGGAGTGTTTCACTGCAAGGAGTTCGCCTCCGGGATATACAACTACTATAGCGGCGGTGGGGCCGGCCACGTGGACGCAACCCACAAGCCTACAACCCTCGCCTGGCCGAGGGGCTGGTAAATGCGTGTTCCGACTTCCGACTACAAGCGGAACCCTATGGATCGACGTTGGTAGACAAGAGGGGCAGATGTATATATGGAAATGCGAAAGAATATTAAAACTGGAGCATGCTTTTTGAAACAATAAAAAGTAGTTCGGAAAATTTACGTGGTACCCTCGAACTTTGACTGATTGTATATGATACCCAACTTAGCAAATTTGTGCATATGGTACCCTTGAGGTTAGTACTTTGTACACATGGTACCCTAATACTAACTTCCGTTAGATTTTCCGTTAAGTGATGATGTATTAGTTAGTTGTTAGGTAATTAGTTGATTAAAGTTACTAATTAATAAAATCAAAAAATTAAAAAAAATCAAAATTTTAGACTTTTTAAAACAAATGCAAAAAAATATTTTCATGAAAACAAAAATCCAAAAAAATTGAGTTTTTTTTTATAGAAATATAACTTTTCTTAAAAAAATTTCATAATGTGTGCACATGGTACCCTTCAGGTTACCATTTTGTGCACACGGTACCCTTGAAATCAAACATTTTGCACATGGTACCCCTAAGATTTCAGTTTTAAAAAAAAATTGAAATAAAAAATTTGAAGTAAAAAACTGTGGAAAAAAAATCAAATTTTCTAAAAATTTATTATATTTTCTATTAAAAATATTAATTACATAATTTAATTAACTAATTAAATCACAACTAACCGACACATCATCACTTAACGGAAAAATCTAATGGAAGTTAATATTTGGGTACCATGTGCACAAAGTAGTAAGTTCAAGGGTACTATATGCACAAACTTGCCAAGTTAGGTACCATGTGCAATCAGTCAAAGTTCGAGGGTACCACGTGAATTTCTCCAAAGTAGTTTTAGAAAACGAACAAAATTAACATGGGATTTAGCAGGCTTTGTTTTCTGCAACAGTTTCAACCGAACACGTTACGTTGAATTTTCCTTAAAAACAAAAAACAACAACAGTACCGAACACCACCTAAAATGTTCGATTGAATGAATTTTTATTGATCGATTGAAAGGTTGTAGAAGTTATAGAGTACTTAATTAAAAGAATAATAAATAAAAAAATTATTTGGTCAAACATATTGTAAAGTTGTGGTCGTTTGGTTGGCAAACAAAATCTTAGGGATTCGGAATTCTCATTAATTAAGAAATTTCGAGTTGTTTGGTTGCACGAAATCGTGAGAATTGAGAGTTCATGAGAATTTCTAGTTTCTTGTTGGTCGTCACTAAAGCTTGTGGTGTGTGTCTCAAGTCAAGATCAAACCCACATATGGGGTGCCCGGCTCCTTTTATTACCAAACAATAGGAGCATTCTTGGTGCCCGCCCTAAGCGAAGCGCTAAAAACATAGCGAAAGTAAAAGTCTATTAGTGTACTAACACTCAAGAATAGCAACCATGAGGCATTCGAATATGACATGAAGTTACAAATTGAAAGTAAAACGAGCATTGGGAACGTTAATGAAAATGAATTGTCGCACTCTTCTACTGGAGCAATTTGACAAAAGAGGCCTAGCTGAATCCCTAATACGTAGTGCTATCGATCACTATTTACACGTCAAATCTGATCTCTATGATGCCCATAATTAAGAATTACTTATTGCAAACCAATGAAGTATAGTGGATAGATTATCTCAAGCTTGTTCTCTTGTAGTATGGGCATGGAGACACCCCATTTTGGCGAATTCAAGTACACATTCACGAACATTCCAAATCTCAAAATGCATCGTTAATTGCGTTTTTACCTCAATATAGAGTGATCTTATAAGCATTAAGGGAAATAATAATGATGGTTATTTTGTACTTGATATCATGGTAATGCTAAATGTCTAGTCGTAATTGATGAATAACAAGTGTGCCGTTTTATTTTAATCGAATTATACCACAATCTCGGAATTTAACCATGGTAGCATTTCTCATCACATGATATGTGTGGGAACCCTATCTTAAGAGATAAAATTATTATTCAGATGTGGTTCTCACTCTTTATCATGTGAATATTACACCCATGTTACTCATGGGTCCCATGAGCAAAGGGATATAGGGGTATAATTGGAAATGTATAAGCTATGAGAGGCCAAAACACACCACCGATAAAAACACATTTCCCCTCTCTCTATATTAAATCTGCTTCACTTTTTTTCAATGTTAGATGTTTCTCAAGTAGTCCCAAACGGTCCCCACAGAATAGAAGCAAAATCTTCCCATTTACTCTACTCTCCTTGTCATTCTTAAACCTCCCCTAAACCCACTTATTTTCTTTGCTCACTCCGATCCGATCCGATCCGACACCATGTTCCGCACAAACATTTTCCAGTTTTGTTTTTTTCATTTATGTTCTACACTTGTTACACTCTTCACTTGGTACCCAGACCGAGAGGTCATTGTCAACTTCGACCGTCGTGGGGTCTACCTCTACATCGAGGACCAGACGAACAACTATATCTTGCTAATTTTTACGTGTTCCTTCACTGAGACACCTTCTTCCAGTACGACCCCCGCCTCTCTTTCTCTGGTGCGTCAGGCACCATCTTTAACGTTGTCCGAGGTCTTTCTACTTTCGCGGCTGACATGCGTTTGTCTTTAAGCATCAACGGTCATTAATGGATGTTCATTGTCATGATGCTCAACGTATTGCCATTGATGTTACTACATCACTACATGACACGCTAAGCCTGCATTGGTCCTCGACTCATGACGAAATATTGAAATGAGATGTCTTAATCAAATGCAACGAGTAGGATATTGAAAGAGCACTAGGAATGTTAGAAAAAAGGTCATATTTTTATACTTCCAAATCTGACATGAAAACACTGTACAGATGAGTGATGACACATTACAAACCCCAGGATAATTGTCTTACAAAAGAGGTCTAGCTGCATCCACAAGGTTCACAAGTAGTAATTTCCTCTACGCTTGTTGGATGTGATAGGTTCTATGTTCAAGCTCAGTTCGTGATGTTCAATGGTCAGAATCATCATCTGTACAAAACAGAAAACAAAGTAACTCATGTTAACCAAGCATTCTGACAAAAAGCATGGTTAAATGCAAAATATAGTAAGAACTAAGCATAGAACAAAGCAAAAGAGCAATCTCAAGTATACATACATAAACCTGATTCCAAGCTAATTCACATGTGCTGATTCGGTTAAACTATCCACGTTCATAAATTTTCAGATAGAGTCAATCCCCCATATGGCAACAGATAGTAATACACTAAAAACTAGAGAACAACTTCTCCCAAATTGGTAGCTTTTGGGTTTCACTGATTTACGTCGACTAAATGAAGCCGTCAGCACAAGTAGACGAGCAAGACCGAATCCAAGATGATGGTACAACAAATCACAACCCATACCTCAGAAATACAACTAGAGGGAACATGTCCTAACAA
The DNA here is from genome assembly GCA_038382645.1 of Spergularia azorica. NCBI lineage: Eukaryota > Viridiplantae > Streptophyta > Magnoliopsida > Caryophyllales > Caryophyllaceae > Spergularia > Spergularia azorica. Next base: position 3,496,673 of record JBBYHQ010000002.1, read on the forward strand.
CGAGTAAAATAATCAAAAATAATGCAGTGATAGTCCAAATGGGTGTGATGAAAGCGCGTTCGTAGTTCTCTCAAACTCAATAGAAAAAAAAAGAGGTGATACTCACTAAAAAGCTATGGGGTATAGTAAATTACAAGATGAACAAGTATACACATTGCTCCAGAGTTATGTGCTCAAAATATCACTCGACGAGATTGATCCTAGCTTAGCCCATAAAAATGGCACGATCACATACCCGAGTCATGCTTGGTAGCCAAATACAGTTCGTGCAGCTCATTCAGCACCCATTCCTCACCGGAATGACCACCCAGCACCAAGACTCGAGTACCCCCAACCACGCACGTACTATGGCCCCAAGCAAACTTAGGTGGCTGTCCAGGGACATCAAGGGTCCTCCAAGATGGTTTCTCTTCTGAAGGATCCAGGAGGAAAAGCTGAGACGGTGAATGCAGAGCGGCTATTGAGCCCCCAAAGATAATGACTCTACCACAGGGCATGCTCACAGCAACGTGGTCGAGCCTAGGAGGAGGAACTACTCCATCCTGGCAGCCTATACCTGTTAGAGCACCACATTCTAATTGCCTCCATTGGGGATTTTCAGCCGCGATGTCTATAGTATAGGCTTCACCTGATCGTAGCCTCAATTGCCCGCTTTTCACTAGTCCCCCAAACATGAATATCTTTGTCCTCTCGTAGACAGAAAGTGAGTGGCCCAGACTAGAGGGAGGAGACCATGAGGTTGGTATTTCTCTCCAAACTGGTCGGTTTGTCGTGAGATCAAGCAAGTACATGTCACTGAGCAGCACCCCAGAATCTGTGCAACCCCCTGATACCACTAACTTGGAGCCATCTATGGTGCAAGAGCTATGCCAAGACCGACGAACAGGAGGGGTCCCGCCACATATTTCTGTCCATGTTGGCTGTTTGGCATCCAGATTAAGGACAAAGACATCGTTAAGCAACCCTTGCCTACCACAGCCACCAAATACAACAAGCCAAGAATCATTCAGGCACGAAAGAGTGTGGCCCCACCGTCCAGGAGGAGATGATTCAACAATCACTCGGCGCCATTCTGGGTGATCGGAGTCTAGGTTGAGAACAAATGTGTCATCCATAGGCTGCATGCCTACGCCCTCCCCACCAAATAGAACTAGTCGGTTGCCTACTGCACATGCACTGAAATTGCAACGTGAAGGTTCAACAGAACCCCCTGCAGTGAACTTTCTCCATGAAACAGCCTCTAAGGTGGTGAGTTCCCTGGCCAGCCGAGCCCATCCCAAATTTTTTGTTGTCAGCTCTAAGTTACCTGTTACTTCCCTGCCCCACAAACTTTGACAAACCACCTTTCTTACATGCTCATTTTTTGTTAGTTCGTATATTCTCCTACAAACGGATCCAATGGATGCTACATCTCTTGGAGTCAAGCGTGACAATATGTTATGAGCCAAGACCTCATCTGGAAGTTGAAGGATTCCACACAGGTCTTCACCCTTCGAGGAGAGCTCATCCGCGTGTTGAAATTGCTGATCACATGTTTGTTTGAACACTGGGTAAGAAACATGGTTAAGATTTACTTTTGCTTCTGAGAATATCTGAATACCTATGACATGCGTAACAGTCCCATCATCTGCATAAATTGGTTGAAGCCTCATCCTGTTGACCAGAGGAGTACCATCTTTTCTAAAATTGAGCAGCTCTCCTTGGAACTCAACACCATCCTCCAAACATCGTCTCATCTCAGAAACGACAACAGGATCCACCAAAGGATGTCTTCTTTGAGCACGAGGGTCTCTATACTGTAGGAAACGACTGGAGGGAAAAAGTTGCAATGAATTAGTAAAATTCTTGGTACATTGAGAAAGAAAAATATCATACGGCTAAATATATGTACAAAAGCTAAGTTAATGAACAATTCTGGAATATATGTCAGAAACGCAAACGCACTAGAACACACGTTTGTAACTTTGTCGTTTGTATATTCTGCTCTTAAGCTCAAGTGCTCAACATATCCTAGTAGTTGTGTGTAACAACTAACAACCATACTTCTGACGTAGTTGAAACTAATATGAAGAGGCTCTCAGATCAGAATGATTGAGTTTTGTTCAAGATGTGATCTCAAAAAAAAAATCAATGTTCAATCTGATGCATTCCTGCTTAAGACTACGAAGACATCTTGCAGATCAGAACTAGACAGAATACCAGATTAATGTACACATTTCACAAATTGTGAAAAACATTTACTCCCTTAACTTCACCCGTCAAGCAAAACAGTATTTTCTTAGGCTAGGAGGAACAAGTTGACGCCAGCTAGCTAGAAAGTTCTATCAACCATTAAACCAACACCCTGATTATAGATGCAGCCTACCAAGCTCAGTAAGATCGCCAACTTCGTCCCACCACTGTAAACAGGCTTACACTACCAGAACCCCCCCCCCCCCAACCCCAAAAAAAAGTTCAATCTAATGTACTCCTGCATACAGAGACATCTTGCAGGTCAACTCTAGACATAATACCAGATTCATAGCTAAATCTCGCAGGAAATTCAAAAAGATCAGAAGTCTCATCTAACTACTATGAACAGGTAAGCCTCAAGATCATAACAACCTACAATTGACAGTTTGACACTACACCAGTAGACCCCAAATTATCAAATGTATCAGAAACTTAACACATAAGTCAGACATCCACTGGTCCTCATATGAAGTAAAGGATCTATGTAGTCACGAATGGTTAAACTACTCGTTATCTAAACTCGTAAATGTTTGAAGCAAAAGGCGGAGTCTTTCCTACACAAAAACTCCTTACAAAGAAAATTCATCTTTAATTTCTTAGTGTAAGTTCATCTTTTTCCCTCCAAATTGCATTTCCACCACTCCAAAGATTTCCGCAAACACGATCATCAACAACTAAGCATACAATGCGTAGCATACACACCACAAAATTCCTTTCCCTTGTAAATGTCGTGTGCGGATCATCTGTCCCACTTTCCTGTCCCACTTCCCGTACCCCTCCAAACACTTCTCTTACATCCACCCATCCCTCACTTTGTTGTTCTCATTCAGTAAAATATCACAACTCCCCACAAGTCACCATCACCTAGCTAAATATATTTTCTGAAAAAAAAAATAGCCTTCAAAAATCCAAAATTTAATGAAAAAATTACAAACAAATACTATAATTATTACAAATACTAACCCCATTTACCCAATGCAGCTATACATCACAAAAACCACCCCACAAAATTTCACCTTGATAATCAACACGCAACATTTTATTGCTGCTTCAAAAAATTTACCTTTCACAATTACCACAAGCATAACCATAAACCATTGGACATTAACAATTCAACACAGTAAAAATCTTCAAATTACCATATCATTATACAACCCATCAAATTAAACAAATAATAAAAATTTACAAAAAAAAAATAGTAGAGTAAATAAAAGACTTACCAATTACGGCCAAGAATTTCATTAGCACGGTAACCAGTAAAAAGTTCGAAGGTGGTATTAACATAAATGATGGGGAAATCAGATTCAAGCGCGTCACAAACAACTATTGATGTGGGCATTGGTTGTGGATAGTAAAAATAGTTACTGCTGTACATATATTTCCCATCATTTTCTTCTTCATTTTCATCTTCCTCTTCAGCTTCTTCAACACGATTCAATGCTAATTTCTGTATCAAATCCTTTGTTTTCTGGGTGTACTTTGGTCTTTTACTAGCATGGGATAAAATGGTTTCTTCCTCTTCTTCTTCATCAACCGCCATGGCTGACCTTTCATGACCCTTCTTCATCACGCTCTCTCTTTTTCTCTCTTGTTTGTTTGTCTTTCTTTTTCTTTGTAAATGTCGTGAATGTGCCTAACTGTACTGCTTTGGTCTTCTCAGCTAAGTATATATTTCAGATATCCTTTCGGACGGATTTGCCCTTGTTGCCTCTTGTCCTCCCTTGGGACAATATGAGAATTAATCTCGTAACCATTTGATTAGCTTAATAAAAGTCGGGTCTTTAACTCTTTATTTTGCGTATTTTTAAATCAGACAGTTACCGTGTTTTGTGTAAATGTGTAATGAATGAAATCTGAAAGACGATCTGATTGACAAATTTGTCTTCTTCAAAAACTATTTAAAAATTTGAATCAAACTACTTGATTGAGTGGTGTGATCTAGGAAAATAATAATCTTAATTTTAATAGATTCAATGTATCATTCGTTCATTTGCTTAGTTTCCACCAACTCATAATAAAGTGGGAGTTACAAAATACTTGACCTGCCGATTTTTCCATAGTAAGTATTATTGTACCACATTTGTTTCATTTGTTAGTGATGACTTATCGCTAGAGATTTTTTCATAATAAGTATTATAGCACATTTATTTTGTTTGTATACCTAATAACTTATCACCCGAGCATTATATAAAAATCCTTACAACTTACAAAAGAAATAATTGTAGAGCTCAGCTCATAAAACTAACTGACAAAATGCAATTTGAGCGATTTTCATCCCACTTAATTTCGGAATAAACCTGATGATGCAAAAAAACATACTCCGTATTTTTTTTAAAAAAGGTGCAAAAAGTTAGTCTTAATAAGAATGGTGGAGGAAAGTATAAGGGGGGCAAAATGGGAAGTTGGTAAAGAAGGCAGGCCACGGTGGAGAAGTGACAACCACGTGTAAGTATGATATTTTCTCGTAAAATATCTAACCGAACTTGTCAGGCTATACCATCCGCGTCATCTTGGCTTAGATATTTTTGCAGTTGCTTTTGCGTTACTTCTTTCCTACTCATTCTTTGATATTTCTCTCGTCATCATTACTGTGTAATGTGTATCGGATATTTAGTACATTTCGTATTAAGATATACATGCGAATATGCGATGTCATATAAGCAACTGATTCAAAATGCACACTACTAGTTTTAGTACGCTGATTATTTTCTATCTCGGAGTCAACTTTCAAAGAGATTTAATTTACGATATTTTTAAGAAAGTTAATCGAGTTGCTGATTGGGTTGTACATTGGAGCTACTGATCAATGTAGAAAGTGTCTACCCCTCTTCCCCCGTCTCTTTGTACAACTGTAGATGCTAATAATGTTGGTGATACCATAACTAGAAAGGTTACTACTCAACTTGTTTGTTTGTCCTTTCTTACTTTTTCTAAAAAAAAATAAAAAAATTTGCACTATTATTATTCTTGCCTGGAATTTTTCATGACTAGAATGTCATTGCACATTCCAGCTATATTACACTACTACATATGAGAAGCATGAGGACTAAAATTTGTGACAACTTCATACAATTTAAATTTCTAACCACTAGATAATCACAAAGATAATCTCAATTAAAAAAAGGATGATCCTAGAAGTCTATATGTAGACAATAGCAAAATTGTTTATAGCATAATCAAGTGTGCTAAATTAAAGAAGGCATACAGTAAAAAATATGGTTGTGTAGTAAATTTAACGTATTTGCAATAAATTTATGACATTGGTAGTAAAATCAACATTGTTACGGAACTATCAATCGAAAGAAATTTAAATTGATCTAATTTCAAAATCAAGGACCCTTAATTGTCTCTCTTTCCTCATAATCCATCATTTGTCAATCTATACAACAAAATTTACTGCAACTTTAATTATTTTTACTACAAATTAGTCATAGACACTTTTTTTCACTTGTTTACATATACTCCTAGTATTTTCATATGTACTAACTCGATGAGTTCAAACGAAACGAAAAGAAAAGAAACGAAGGGGGTATTATCACATTAGCCAAGATATCGACCCACACATCTCTTGTACTACACACTTATATCTTTCATGATAGAAGAATAAATTATAATTTTGTACATACTCTGTTAGTAGTTTGTTTTAGTCTTCGCCAGGTAAATAAGGTACTCGACGAATAACCAGCAGCAAATCTTAGGTTGTGTTTCGCCAAAAGTTTGGATTGTTTCTAAGTCCTAGAAAATGAAAAATGACTGAACAATCTAATTTGAGGGAATGAATCCGGTTTTAAAAAGTACTTTTAGTGTAACTTGGTTTTTCAGAAGTAATAATCTCCAAAGCATGCTCCATAAAATATTACATGTTACAGCCAAATATGTCAAGTAAGGATCCGTACGGTATCATTGCCGTTTTCAGTTTTTGTTTTTTTTTTTTGTAAAAAATTTAGTTAAATAAGTTGCAAAAATAAATTTTAATTTTATATTTCTATAATAGTCATATAGAAAATGAAAACTGACAACTGAAAACTGAAAACCCCTTTTTCTAATTTTCAAAAAGGGGACTTTGGTTTTAAAAAAAAACAAAAAAGTGAAAACAAAAAACGATACCAAACAAGCCCGGCCCTTAGGGAGTACCAAACGTAGCCTTAAATATTGCCGTTGTTGATATTATATTAAAAAGAGATTGAATTAGCTAAACGATATTAAGTGAGTTGCCAAAGAGTCCATGATTGTCATCCGCTAGCCCAACGTACAACGGCAATCAAGCTCAAAAGATGTTATATACTAGAAGCCCAAAGACCACAAATGCTACTCAATATAGACTTATGGCAGGCCAAATTAGCATGTTCCCAATATGGAATATGGCCCGCCGGCCTGGTATAGAAGAGAAGCTCAAACGATAGGAAGTGGCTCCGAAGATTAATGTTTACACTTGTTTGCACAATTACATGAGTCACAAATTTTCATGCTTTTCTCATATGGATAAGTGTAAAAATCGATGAGAACCAATAGCAAAAAAATGAGGGAAGGGACAGCGTATTGTCTTGTGGAGACTTGTGCTCCCCTACATTGTAGAGGACCCATGCGGCCATGCCCCCCCCTCCCCGAGCAATAGCTATTCGTTCAATATTTTTGCTTCTAAATAAAATTAGAAAGCTTACCATATCATACAACAGTTCCAACAAAAAATAGCTAAAAAACAACATTGTTTCACATAGTAGTACTCGGAATCTTTTCATGATGATGAGTCGTGAAAACATATACAGATATAAAATGACGAGTCGACTTAAATTTGATATTTACCGTATCCGGTCAATATCTCTTGAACGAGATTTGGTAGTCCCATCACTGTGGTGGTGTCATCACGCACAAGACGAATCGAGGAAATAGTGGAATTTTCATACAGTGGCCCAACATTTTTCTATTTGTCTTATGCGTGTTTCTCCACTAACAAAGTGTTGGGACTAGCAACACTTTTTTTTATCCATCCTAAATCACTTAAACAAGACTACCTACATACGTTTTCTATTCTTTACAAGTAGATGAATCATGCATAATGTCCTATCAACACTATACCAAACTATCATTATATCAATCATGCATGTAATCATATATGTAGATGTAGTCAATACTACTTTAACAATAATGCATAATAAGGGTACGTGTTCTAGAGGAAAACGACGTAATTATTAGTAAGTTCCATGCACTAGCTAGTAAGTACAACTGTACAAGCTATCTTAACTTATTAAAACAGAGAAAAGTAATCTATTGTATTGAAGAAGCTTCAATCATTTTATTTCTGAATCCATTAGAATAAATTGTATTACAAGCCTTGCTATTTAT
>JBBYHQ010000002.1:3515286-3538958 GCA_038382645.1 Spergularia azorica
TAAGGTAACGCCTATATCATTCATATGTATATGCGTTACATTAGGTATCAAAATGCGTTACCTTAGACCTAAGGCAGTGCCAGCATTTGCAGCGCCTCTTAGCGTTACCTTAGGTCTATTTTAACGTTTTTTTGGGTCTAATATAACGATTTTGAGGCGCTACAATATGTCATTAATGTAGTAGTGTCCTACATGTTATGAAAAAATAAAAATAATAGTTTATAAGAGACCATCAATCTAATTAATTAGTGTGAATTATTGTGAAGGAAACCAAAAACAAACTCATGAGGGATATTTCTGAGGGAACAACATCACACTAATTAATTGGAGCGGACGGATTTTGGTTTTGAGAATTTTGATATGTCGATAGAAGTACTAATATATTTCAGGAGATTTAACGTAAATGCATCATTTTTAATATAATCTTGAATATAATCTACTATCCGGTGTAAATAATTTAATCAATTGGAAATGGTATACAGGTAGAAGAATTCAATAGAATTTATTTGAATTTCCATTTTCTCAATCTTTCACTATAGATTATATAGATATAATCTATAAATTTTATTATGAATTTATAAGTAATCGAAATACTTGTTCTCTTGCTTGTCTATAGAAAAGATGGTAACATTATCACATGTGATGAGGAATTTTTTCATAGTCTAGGACGAAAATTTGCTTCGTTTGCGGAAGAAGAATACGTAGGCATGCAAATCAATCGGTCAAAGTCTCAATGTATTAAGTACTCCATTTGTGTATGATAGAGTTTGATGAGAGGGACGGAACTACGCAATTATGCAAAGACTATTACCAAATATAAAAATGGACCGATTATACAACCGTACTTGTCCATGTATGGACCGATTTCCCTTTATTATGGACCAAGTTTTAGCACTACATGTTTATTGCAAAATAGCTTTTGGGTTGTGAACTTCAGTATAATTCGTAAATCTTCTGGTTATAAGATGAACGATATTACATTTTGTTTGAATTTGATTAAGTAACATCAAAACAAGTGAGACATGCTCTATACCTTCTTATTAAAGAATAACTATATCACATTTCGTCTAAATTTGATTAAATTACACCAAAATAAATAAGACATGCCCTATATACCTTCTTGTTAAAGAACGATATCACGCACATTTTGTCTAAATTTGATTAAATTACACCAAAATAAAATGCATCATATATATACTATATATCCTTTGTTTTATAAGTCGTGAGTTGTAAACTTGTAACTACATACTACTAGATAATAGATCAGATGTACATAGCTTGGTTGTTACGGCAATTATATATTATTCACGGGCGTTGATCACCTCGAATCGTACTCGATACACATTTGTAATTAGGAGTAAAATACCAACAAAACTTGATGACCGAAAGTAAAGAAAGGATCAAGTTGAGATTAGGCTAAGATTGTGTTTCATGACAATAGTGCAAGCTGGTATACATGGTCGAAGAACAAAACAAATAATAATGCATGATTTTGGAAATTTTAAATGAGAAAACAAACTTGTATACCAGAATTTGCGATGCAATGCATGCCTATATTGGCTAGTGGCGTATAGTAGTGGAGATAGTTATTGTACTAAAAATTGACCATTATTGTCTCTTCATCTATGGATGTTTTGGTCGTTAAAGATTATGCTCTTTATTTCCAATAGAATTAGTAGTAGGAGTCCTAGTTAGTCTTCTTAGCTAGATGGGACACAAGAATGTGAACACTGTCACTGCAGCCGTATACGGAATGCACAATAAGACGAGAGTTGATACACATACTCGATTTTGATCGATAAGTGTGAACGGTATACACATGGCTAGCTATATGATTGAATAATCAATCACAAGTTGTCACTTATAGTATATGAAAGATTTCTGGTACATCAAATGTATACATAAAACTATTGAAGGAGATGGTATACGCGAAAGAAAAGATGATGAAAAGAAGGAAAAGAGGTTGATATGACAAAGTTAAACACTCCTAGGCTAGCATGGAAATTGGATGGAAAAGATAGATAAGACATAAGAGTATCTTTATGTTAGACACGTACTCAAAATTTTGGGAACTCCACATGGTTGTGATTCTTTGTGAATTTGGTATCACATATTCACACGTGCGTATATTAGTATATTGATATTAATATATATCGTCGATCATTAATGTTACGGTCTTACCTATTCTTGTGTCTGCCTGTATATTGTTCACCTTTATAATGTAGAAATTGACCTTTCACCATCGCTACAGCGAGTGCGCTCTCTCTCCTTAACCTGAGAACAGTCTAATCGAGCTCAACCTCTCGTTGTGCACTGGCTTTGTCCTTCTACCGTAGTTTCTCAACCTCAAATTAGTTGAGCAGTACTATCACTTTTCCTTCAAAAAAGTGAACTCAAATATGTGGAGTTCAATGGCTAGATTTGGGTCGAGGTGGGGTTCGGGTCATATGGTCATGGATCGCTGGGATTGGGACGGACAGAGTGGGCTATTTAAGAAATGGGTTTGGGCTGGAAATGATGGCCCTTTTGGTTTTGTTTATGTGTTACTGTTTTTTGTTACTCCCTTCTTTCTAGTTTTTTATTTTTATTTTTGTCAAATTTTCAAAACTTTGACCGTCGATGTCTCAAATGTATATACATGTACAAATCAATGGTTAAATTGGTGACTATTTAAGCGTGCAAAGCTAACTAAGAGAAGTTTAATCTTGAGCGTTTTTTTAGATTATATAGATTTTGTTTGAATTTATCTCATACGTAATTTAAATCAAACATAAAGAAGTCAAAAGAACGAAAAGAGTATCTTTATCTGGAAGTTTAGAAATCGAGAAGGCTAAACTAAAAAACATTCTAAAAGTTCTGAGTATATTTACTAGGCTGAAAACGGTCTAGTAAATATGCGGTCCATTCTGAAACGAGTCGATTTGTATCCGTTGGGCCCAAATCTACTCTCAGCTCATGAAGCCCACAAATTCCATCTTATAATTGCCGAAGTGAGTGCATTGAGATCACTAATTTTCTTTAGTTTTTGCAACTTCTCGCAAACTAACAATAATAATCCTTTTTCTTTTCTTCTATGAGGTTGAGGGAATGAGGGGGGTGAGAAGCCACTATGACATTTTAATATTGCCATAAAAAGCTCAAGAAAATGTCACATTGATTACCAAGACGTCTTTTTTTTCAAACTTTTTACACCTACTCTTATCTTTTTGTTAGTTCATGTAACCCAATTATAGCATTGGCTATAAAGGTTACGACAATCGACAAACATAATAACATTCATTGTAGTGACTAGTTAACAACTTATGAGATATAACACAAAAGGAGTTGGAGTTAAGGGAAAGCAACATACATTTTTGTATCGATTTTGTTAGCGTTGAGTGGTGACTCGTCGGTTCACTGTCATTGTTTAAGACAAGGAGGGCAATACATTGGAGATAAAGTGCTTTTCGAGGAATTTTTACTGATACTTCGTAGTATTTTTGTCGTCTAACGTACACGTCACTTTCTTCTTTAATACCATTTTTTCGAGTTAAGTGATTGGAATTTACTAGATGCGCTAGATAGAATATTGTACGCAATGCCTCATGTTTGAACCCTATTTCTCTCACATTTTTTAATCATTACTGTTTATCTAGCACTTTCATTGACCTTGATATATTTAATTAAGACGAGTATTACCAATTTAAAAGTACAAATGTAAAAACTATCGATTTTGATACAAAGTACTAAAAAGTGTGAATAGCGTGTGTAACAAACCCAAAAACAAAGCAACAAAGCTAAGTGCACAACCTTCACAATAAATCATAGAAATAGAATTCGATCATATCAAATGTTTTAATATTGACAAATAAAACAAATAGACGAAAATTCACACGAAAATCCCAAAGAAGACGAAATTGCCAAATATAGAATCCAAAACGAACATTTCAGAAAAAGAAAAAAAAAATAATTATTTCTATAAAAAGCTATTAATGGTGGAGTAGAGAGAAAGAGATTTGAGGCAGTAGAAAACCCGTCTTTGGTTTTCGTTTCGTGGGCATTAATAACTGCGGAGTGCAGAAGTTGTTGATTCCTTCTAATTTACGCTTCAAATCTCAATTTATATATTGCAAGTATTGCACAGCAACTGTTCGACGAAATGCCTGAACGATGGTGTCGCTCATTTCTTCACAACATTTCAATGTTTCTCAAGTACCCATCTCGAGCATGAGCTCAAATTGCATATTCCCAATTTTTCTGGTCATAACCCCACCAAAAAGGGAGCACCCGCTGAGATTAAAGAGGAAACAAGTGAAAGAAAAGAAGCGTATTAATCAAGTTTTGGAACTTTCTGAGTGTTGTGGAGTTGTGAGAATGTGTAAGAGGTGGGAAGGTGATGGTGATGCTGCATTGGAGTTGCAAGTTTTGGACTTTATGAAGAATTCTAAGAACCCTGAAAAATTTCCTAGTAAAAAACAGCTGGTTGAAGCTGGAAGAGGGGATTTGGTTGATGCAATTGTGAGTAGAGGTGGGTGGATGTCAATGGGATGGGAAAATGATGATAATTATGATAGTGAGGTGAATTTGGAAAATGGGTTGGTCCAAAGTTTTGATTTTGGGATTAAAAATTATGGTAATGAAGAAATTGATGGTAATGTTCAAGGTGATACCTTGTTGAGTGATTCTTCGTCGGCCATTTCGCCTTCCGGTCGATCAATGTGAGGAAATTCTACAAGTTGTTCTCTTTTTACTCTTCTTATGGCCTTTTTCAGCACGCTTTAGAGTTATGTTTTGGCTGAACTTGTTATAGTTTTGGAGAGTTGGTTGATAAATGGGTTTTTGTCATGATTGGCATTCGTATTAGTAATTGTTATTCGACCCCAAACTTGATTAGGAATTGTTGTTGTCGTCGTCGTCATTTGATTGATATTGGTTTCTAGATTGGTAAGGACTAAGGAGCAATATAGTCCTAAAATCTTGATAGGTTTGATTATACTCACATTTTTATGCTGTTGTGTTTTAAATTCACATAAAAGGTTAGAATGAAGTAGTGCTATATTAAGGTTCTTACATGAGATAATAGAGAGCCAGGAGGAAATAATTGGCCTTTTTGTGTATTGAAATGTATTTTAATTCCTTTTTTGGACTTTTAAAAGTGAAGTTGAACCAGAACAAGTTTGTGGGATCGAGGGTATATTGCATGGACTTGAAAGGCAGAGAAACCTCAGTTTTGGCATCCATTTGGGGAAGAATGGTCGGGTGAATCACGGTGCTGGAAGTTTGAATCAATGTGAACAAGGTGATAGAACATCAAAGGACGTCGGTGAGTTATATTTGTTCCCTGACCTGTTGAGCTTATTGCTATTTTAAGAATCCTGATTCTCCTTTACTTTTTTCTTGTACCGTTTTTGAATACATCAACCATGGCTGTGTTCTTCTGTATTCCATGATCTCAATTGGGCAGAGCAGATCAAATAGTAGGCTTTAAAAAAAATAAAAAAATAAAACACCGTCTATGTGTACTTTCTAAATAGGGGCAAAGGCTACAATATATATACATTGGACCTTCCCTTAAGGGATCTTATGTCATAAGCCTTTGATGCATTGGGGGTAATGGGATGTTGTTGATGTAGGGGGATGGGGGACTGAGGGAGACACACTACATTCGTGTAATGAATTTTTCTTTTGCCTAAAGTGTCTCATCTTTCTCTTGTAGTCCTACTGAATTTATCTAATAGAATACGGAGTATGCTGTTATCGTTTACCAACATCAGTATGTCACTATGACGAGTTACCTATTAGTTGAGTTTAATTCTGTGTGAGTGAATTGATGCTTGTCAAAAAGCATCTATCCTATTACACTGAGCATGTAACCTGTAGTTCTTACACTGTAAAAGACAGATGCCATCTTGAAGGAAGGGATCCTGCATCATTGGACCAATATGGACCTATATCCAGTGAAAATGGCTCCATCAGATCTTATTCAGATGAATTGAGTAGTTCCTTCAAGACCGACACTTGGAGAAGCTGGAGTGTTCAACGGGCAGGTTATCCTGATACCGATTTTGAAGGTATTTGTTCCCTTTTTCATCTAGGGCAGCTGCTCATCTGGAACTTTATATTGTGCTTAAGTCATACTCTTATATATTCTTCTCGTATATCATTGCTCAGCTGCTGAAATCGATTTTGGCGGAACCCCAAACGAACAGACACCAGATGACTCCATGGGTGAAACAATTGGTATTCCAATGATAAAAGATTTGGACACTCTTGTCAGAGAAATTTCCCAAACTGATGTGAAAAATCGCCTTCAGCATCTTCAACTGGAACTTTCATCTACACTTCACGCAATAAGTTCAAGCACCACTGACTCGTCTGGGAAGGTAAGTGACATCTACTGAGCTTAGTTTTACTTGCGATGCTGTTTCAAATTTGTCAAAAACTTTAGTCCCTGGAAGGCCATAATGCTGTTACATACTGAGTTTTGGGTTTCGTGGACAATCTACTCTTTATCTTTTAACTTTCATCTGTATTCCAATGATTCCAATCCTCCCTTGTCCGGTTTCTCTGCTCTCTGAACTCATTGCAATATCCCAGTGTTCATCTTTGTAACTGACGCAACTTTTCCTTTACATCCTTTCTTTCCTTTTGTTCCCAATAAGGAATGCTCTAGAAATTAGAACTCTTGTAGGCTTAGGCAAACAAAATCACCATTCCAATCTATAAGAAGTCATTTTTGTTCCTGCTTTAGTTTAAAAAGGCGTGATGTGCACCGAGGCAATGAGAGCCTGTGGCATCGAGGTGCGAGCCGTATGTCTCACGGAAGCAAGGCTCACTCATTCAACAAACAACTCTCTTTTTTCAAAAAAAAAAAAAAAAAAAAAAAAAAAAAAAAAAAAAAAAAAAAAAACTTTTTGACATGTAAAGACGGCCAATGTGTAAAGAAGTAGAAACTAGGAATAACAGGCAAAGGGAAGGGTAGAAGTAAAGACATAGGAGAAAAAAAATTGTAAAATTGAATAGTCGTGTGCCTTGGGTGCGCTTTTCTGTCTGCGCATTTTTGGAATCCGCGTGAGCTGAGCTAGCAGAGGCGCCAGCTCATTCATGCTTTTTGAATCCAGATCGTTGCTTTTTTGTTTCGAGCCACCTACTATTGCTGTCTGTGTCCATTGTTCCCTTTCTCACTCCCATTATTGAGAACATTCATCTTACTGTGCTCCTATGATGTGTACTGCTAGGGGAGGAAACTAGGACCTTTTCCAAAGCATGGCATTAGAAATTTTGCTTTGAGGGTTGTTACTTGTAACCTTTCTGATTTCTGTTTTTAAATTAAAAATTATATCAGGCTGAAGAGCACTCATTTGAAGATTTGAGGCAGCTTTCTGATGCTTCAGAGTTCCAAGAAAATGAAATTATGCACACACAGGGCAAATTGAGGTCAATGCGTGCAAAGCTAGCTGTATTAGAAGGGAAGATGGCACTAGCAATAATGTGAGTCTTAACTCCCCCTATCTTTTTAAATCCACATTGCATGTCTTCTTTTGAGAGAACACTGGTTGTAGCTCTTGAGTGATTTGTCTTGAAGATGAAGTGCTAAAGTACAGCACATTTCTTAATTATCATCTTTCAGTACTGAATTTTTGTTTTATCAACCTGAGTCCTTGTCGTTTCCTAGTCAGATTTGAAGTCCAGACAGAACTGATAAACACTCGGAAGAACTTTCCGATTCATAATGTAAATCTTAGGATGGATGTTTTTCTACTCAACTGACTAGTACTGTTTCATAGACTTCAAAAATACTCTTTTAAGGTATGAAGGATGCGTCTATCCAGTTTCTTAAAAATGTACGAGGTGATTTCTCATCTGTTCAGATGCAGTTTCAACTTTCAATACCATTTGCTCTCTGTTTCCGAAGTGTCAATTTGAAATAGTGTTAAAAGTGGAAATCTTACTAATGCCATATCGGCCAAGCATACACTTGGAGAACCAAACGTGTGTTTTTTTAAGATGCATCTTTGTTGTTTGGTTGGGACAAAACCCTCTCTGGCGTAATCACTAATTGGAAAAGAGAAGAGGAGATAAGTGCAAGCCATTGTTGCCCAACATCTGGGTTCCCCCCTTTCTTCGTTTTGAATTTTTCAAGTCAATGCGGTGCACTTTCAGTTTGTGCTCTTTATGTCATCATGAGCCACCCACGCTGATGTTTACTTAATTTCAGAGATGCTCAGAAAATATTGGAGGAGAAGCAGAAGAGGATCGATGGCGCTCGTCTAGCTTTGCAACTACTTCGTACAACCTCCATAGTGTGGCCTAATTCTGGATCAGAGGTTTTGTTAGCAGGCTCCTTTGATGGATGGGCTACTCAGGTATGGACTGATTCCATAAAATGTATTTCCATTTGGCATATGTTTTACTATCTTTTCTTTTACAGATTGCATGAATTGAGGGAAAGGGGAGGGAAGGTGAAAAGGGAGGGATGAATAACCGTTTTTTTGGATGGCATATGGGCGTAGGAGTGAAAGGGAGGGAAATGAGGCAAAGAGGGGATTCATTCTGCCTCTATCTTTCATAAACTAAATCCTCCAAATATTGGCGGGATTGGAAGGAAATTCCCCTCGCCATTTTCTTTTCCCCCTGTTGTCTACCTTGCTCTATCTTCGAAGTCCCACCTCTCCCCCTTCTCCTTTGATCTTCCCTCGTTGCCCTTCCCCTCTTTTCGTTAATAGAAACAGGCTGATAATTATAAGAGGATAAGTCTTTGTTGTAAAGACATGTTATTTTGCTTTGCTTTCAAGTTTTGCGTGTAGAGATGTGCTTCTTAATGTGTATTAAACTGACAATGTGAGTCCATTTTATGCGACAATACTGTACATTCGATTCAACTATTTTAGGAATTGTACAGTATCTTTCTCTTAGGCTTGATGGGATGTTCAACACATCCTCACATCTTGTCGCTTAGTTCAATTTTGATCCTGGGTTTTACATATAGGAGAGTTTCTTGGGTGTGCATAATGGGGAGATGAACAGTTTGACTCGTGATTATCTGTTATAAATCAGGAACAACCACTATAAACAACTTCAAAAATCGTGTAACAAGAAACCTGACTTGTAAATGATGAGCACGCAGTAACTGTATGTAGAGGCTGGAAGTGACTGGCATCTGTTACATGCATTTTAACTGATTTCTTCACTCGTTTATTGTAGAGAAGGATGGAGAGATCAAGCTCCGGTATCTTTTCCTTGCGCTTGAAGCTATATCCAGGACAATATCAGGTCCGTGTCATTTTACCTTCGCTAGCTTATATCATTCTTTTTAGCATTTAATTAAATCTTCCCCCTCACACATTTTCACATTACAGATTAAGTTCATTGTTGATGGTGCCTGGATGGTTGATCCCCTTCGTCCTATAGTGAATCATGATGGTTTCGACAACAATCTTCTTATAATTTCATGACAGAGACTTCAGATGTTCATCAGGCTTAAGCCGGACCTGACTCAACTACTAACATAAGCAGTATGCTGCATTGCTTCTGACCACTACACATGATGGCACCCCGTTGCTGTAGGAAGCTAGCGTTCTGATCCCTGTATATTTTTTTTTTTTTTTTTTTTTTTTTCTGATTCTTGTATATTGTACAGCTTAAGGTTGTGTATTTCTTAGAGTAATGATGAATACTCAAATTCTCCCTCCTATCATTCTTTTCTCCACCTTATCATTCAATTTATTTGTTTGTTTTGGCTTCTTGTTTCACATTAATGTCTGTCCGGATCAATCATTTCCGACTTCTGAGTGAATGATTATCATTGGAGACTTGTATATTTCAGCAACAGAGCTGATGTTTCGTTCATTCTCCTTGAATAGCAAACAAAAAGTTGACCTTAAAACATCGTTGTTCGGGGAAAGGGACCGTATGTACAGTAATATAACACGAGATACAGTGTGGAAGACAACTAAAAACCGATGAATTATGTTCAGAAATTAGAACTGTAAAACTGAAGGTACAGTGCAGGGGTCCTTGTGTTACCGCTATAGTTGGATCCAAGATATCCCTGGATGGAGCAGTTTTGCTGTTGATGGAGCATTTTATTGCGTTGAAGCATCGACTTGAAGATGTCGATTTGTGAATCCACGACCCGAGCTCACAGCAAACGTGAACCCACTTCCGCAATACACACTTGAGGTCGAGTTATTGTGAATGCTAGCATTCGGTAGAACCACTAATTGGGGATCGGTTTGGTCACTAATATCGCCCAAGCCTAGCTGACCATGTTCTCCCCAACCCCATGTGCATATCTCCCCATTTTCTGCAGTTGCAAAGCCAACGTGATGTCGCATTGTCAACCATGGTGAAAAGACACATAGAATCGATCGGTTTGATGAGATTGTAAGAGATGAAGTGATGAACCTCACCAGTTAGTTTGTAAAAAAAGAAAAATAAAAACTTGCCTGTTACTACAACCGAGTGCTCAGCTCCGGCTGCAATTTGTACGGTTTTCCTCCCGTCAATACCAGGTACTTTCTGCAGATGAGGGTTTCCTGAATCTAGCAGAAAATATTATGAAGTTAACATAAGACAGACACTCCCAAGACCAGTAGATGTGAAGGAAATAGAAGATAGATTGGAGATGAGACACAAACGTAGACACTCAGTTGCTCACAAGTCATATTTGGCACACAGACAGAGACAGAGACAGAGACAGAAGAACAGTTCATGTTATTAGAGTACTCTACGATAAGTACTCCAAGCTTTAAAATGCTAAAATAGGAGAGCAGGAAGTCAATCAAAGGTGTTTTACTTAGAGGGCCATATACTGATTTATGTGTAATCACTACAAATTCCGAAATTTACCGAAAGCAAACACCGTCAAGGCAAGACTTCTGAAAATAATAAATACTCCGTATAACAAAACTGCAAATGGCTCAAATCGCCAGCCCCAGCAGGTTTTAGAATTTTCGCCTCATACTGTAGCACAAGTTATTGTTCAGGTTGTTAAGCTACATACCAGACGTGTTCTGTACATGAGCTATCTTTCCAGGTTCACTGAGAGCTCCATGATGTCTGCCTCCAAGCATGAACACTTCCCCTTCACCTGTCAATAAACTTGTTGCCGTAAGTTACATGTGTGTCAAATTTACTAAGACCATGAGGCTGATTAGAAGTAACTTGTTTATGTTCAACCTGTTAATAGTAGGGCATGGTTCCAACCCAGAGCAGCTTCCTTGAAAATCAAAGATGCATTGAAAACCTCAGGAACACAGACATCAGAATGGCCGCTGAGGCTTCTTCCCCAAGTGTAAAGTTGGCCATCAGCTTAACATTACAATAATGCAATGGAAAGTTTAAACCATTGGACCGCAGATCATTGATATTTAGAACATCAAATCTGTACATCATCTAAAATCAAACACTGAATTACTTACCAGACAATGCAGAACTATGGTCTCCATTTGCAATAACTGTGACCACTTCAGCACTTTCGAGTCCTACACATTTCTGAGGAATATTCAATGATCTTATTTTCTCCTTTGAAACACCGAGCTGGCCACGTTTGCCAGATCCAAAGCCATACAATTGGTCTCCACAGTTACCTGGCATCAGTCAGTGAACTTAGTCACAGTTTTGACACATCTATGAGACCCCCTTAGTACCAAAACAGGGGCATAGACAAGTTTCTTGAAATAGAGGGTGATAGAAAAAGGGCATCAAGCAGCAGCATCTACAATAGTAACAATGCAGGATGATCACTTGTGTGGTCGTCCAGAACACTCTTCACCCATCCATGCAAATTAATTGTTTGTTGTGTAACACTGAAGCTCTCAAGAAACCAAACTAGAGACAAGACATCAGCATTATGTATGATCGGCATTTTATACTTGAAACTTCTCCAAAAGTTGACGCCTATATATACACTGTACATCATTTCTAGCCAAATTCCTTGATACAGGGAACAAATAAAATTCAACATCTAATTTTTTCTTGGGGAAAGCACAAAAATAGAATTTGCAGGTGGTTGTGGTAAGCAAAATCACCTTATCCCAATAAGTATACCTCGTGTCAGTATCAAAGAAAAATGGAGTCTTGGGACAATTGCATTTTCAATACAAAGAAATACAGGTTTTTAGTTTACCTTTAGTTAGTACCAGTGTATGCCGCATCCCACAAGCAACCTGCTCCACATGCTTAGAGCTGAAAAATGAAACCTCCACCGGGGAGATGGAGGACTGATAATCACCACGCCCCAACTGACCAAACGAGCCATCCCCACACGTGAAGAGGCAACCAGAATCTGAAGCAATTAATTTTGGCAAGGGTAGCGAAATACAATACATACATACTGACATCATAGCATTTGTCAACTGATAGGACTCAGTAACTTACATCTATCTAAGATCACACAGATTTAAAGTTTCCACGAATGATAAGTTTATAGTTACACAAAGATGAGCTCTTTATCATTTGAAACAAGCCACATAAACATGCATTGCACTTCAACATTCCTATTACGCCAACGCAAACAATTTTGTCGGGATAAGGAACGGGGAGTGTAGAAGGAATTGGGGAGAATCATTTTCCCTCTATCCTCCATATAAAACAAATTTCGCCCCTAGGAACGACTTTGAAGGAACATTCTCTACTTCCTTATTCCAAGATCACTCATTCTCTACTTTGTTATTCCAACATCACTCCTTCATGAATTCTCTCCTTCCATGCTTAATATATACAACCGATTTCTCTCTCCCCTCCTTTCCTTCTCTTCCTATTACATCTTCATTCCTCGCCACCCTTCCCCTCCGATATTGATAGTTAAACAAATTGTTGCCAGAGACATCCCAAATTCCCAATATCTTACATCAAAGCAACACCTAAAGTATTACTCCGTATTAAGCAACCAAAATCTACTGCACAAAACAATAAAATTAAACAACCAAATTTTACATAAACATTAACAAAACACCACTCAAAAACAAAGTTAAACACACTTAAAAAAGGTAAAGATACAATAATTAAGCAACGGTAATGACAAACCTGTAACAAAACCAGAGTGATTCCACCCAGCAGAAACATGAGAAATACACAAGCTTGACAAAGAATCTACCAGCTTAGGTTCCAAGCAATTAGGAACAATTTGACCATGCCCCAACTGCCCAGACGCTGCCCGTCCCCAAGTTAGCACCTTTCCACCTGCCCACCAATCAAAACCCCAATTTCACCCAAATTTGAAATACCCATCAATTATAATCCAAATTTATACTAAAATTGAATATAAAAAAAAAAAATACCCAAAAAGTTGGAAAGTTTATTGAACCTGAAGTTAAGGCAATGACATGAGCACCACCACAGGAGAGGAGAGCGATTGAGCCATAGGAGGAGAGAGAATTTGTGAGGTTGTGTAGGAGTTGAGGGGTGTACTCGTCTTCCAGTTTTCCAGTGCCTAGTTGCCCTTCTGTTCCTGCTCCCCAACTCCATAGTTCTTGTTTATCTGATACTTCCTCTTCACGTTTTATGTTTGACTCACCTTTTTCGTCATGGTCTGTTTTTTCTGTTTCCTCCATAGCTGCTGCTGAGTTGGGGTCTAGAGAGAGGTTGCAACTTTTTGTACGTCTGTTGAATGTGTTTGCAAACTTGTGTTTTAAGTTTGTTTTGTTTCTGGTTTCTCTTTGTCCTGCATATGGACCTTGGCCCTGCTTTGTGAACTGAAATATTTTTTAACTGTTCGATAATTCGGTTTTTTTACGATAACTTTAGTTTTAACTCAAACTCGGAACACCAGTAACTTTCGAGTATACATGGAGTCTACGAGTAATTGATATAATGATGTACTGAAATAGGCGAGACCCGTGGAGCATAGGTGAAAGATTAAACTGAAACATCGGTACAGTGCAGAACTTTCAACCTGAAAGAATAGGTAAAATTGTCACACTACCCTGAAAACTTCTCAGGTTTATCAATAAGATGAATGCTGATGAATCATACAGTAAGCAAAATCTTAAATAAAGTTCAATCTTGTTGCACAAAGAACTCGAAACCTCACAACATCAAAACCTAACCTACATTACCAAATGACCAAAGCAGGAAACTCGGAATTACAATCTCGCCTCTAATTGAACATTCAGCATCATCATTGTCACACTCGAATACTTGATACTACAGCCACACTAAAACTGAACTAGTAGCACAATAGAGTCCTCATCTAGCTTCTGTGATACACAATCTGGTTTCTGCATACCGACAGCTCTACAGGATATCATCGTAAGCAATGATTTCTCTAGCCTTGAAAGGAGGATCCAACACTGCACTACTGCCACTAGTGGCGTTTGGGTTCACAATGGCCGAACTCAATCTATTGCCTCTCCCGTGTTTACTCAAAGGCATCTCACCCTTAAACAGCTTTGATGAATTTGCATTTCTCCTTCCCCGATCCTCACCAACGTCTCCTGCATCAGTATCCTTCCTTTCACTCGCCCACATCACTTGAACCTGCAACATCAACATCAACATACATGACACATACATACATACATTGCTTTGTCAATTTCCATCCCAAATTTCTGATCTCAAATTATGAGCACCAGACCAAAAACAATGGTTCAGTGTCCATTACTCAATTCCAATCCCGAATTTCTGATGTCCAAGTTATTAGCATTCGGCCAAAATTCGGAAATCAGTTGTCTCGGATTCAAATCCTCGCATTCTAACTCATAAACCAAAGATTGTGCTAAGGGAACATGCATATAAGAACACTTGATCAACATGATTTTCTTAGGGATAATGTACCAAAATTCCAATCCAAAATTTCTAATGTCCAAGTTATTAGCATTAGACCAAAACACGGAAATTAGTCTGCCTAGGGGTTATCTCGGATTCAAATCCTCACGTCTTCCTATGTATGGTAATCAGTAATCACAAGCTCAAATTCCGCATTGTTCACCTAAATATTATTTTTCAATGAAAGAGTTTATCAGATCCCGAGATAATGCAAAGACCCACCCATTCCAAATTACTATACTTATTCGGATGTACGCAAACTTTACCCCTGACTACTAGGAAACAAATCAATCAAATTTCTAAAAATAGAAGATGGAGAGAGAAAAAAAAAAAAGAATACTAACGCGGTGGGAGTCAATGGAGATGCCGAAAGAGGGGTCAAGGGAGGCGGCGACGGCGGAGTCAGCGGCGGAAAGGGTCCGATAACAGATAGACCCGACACCATGTGGTTCGATCCGAATACGAGATATGGAGCCGTAGATTTCAAACCGTGATTTCAAGTCCAAGACGGAGCAGCCCGTGGGTAGTCCGACAACTAGCAGAGGTGGCGGCGGTGGCGATTTTTCCTGAGGTTTGTCTTCCGGCGACGGTGATCTTGGCGGTTGCGGACGGCGGCGTTTCGGGTACGAGTAGGGTACGTGGCGGGAGAAGTAGGGTTTTTCTCTCTTCCTGCTCATCTTTTTTTTTTTTTTTACTGGTGTGCTGGTTGACTGATTGCTGAACATGGGAGTCAATGTTGGACTCACTACATAGATATATACTCACAATATTCGACTTGGACTTGGACGATATTGATGCACACGAGTTTTAAACTTAAAAAAGTCGTCTTGGTGAGTTTTACATTTTCATTTATGTTGGATGGAAAGGAAATGTTAGACTTGGTTTTTCCGTTTTTTTTGTTACGGCCGTGAATTTGTGATTGTTACTTGGAATTACTCGTATAGTCGTATCAATGTGTCTAGTTCAGATTATACTTAAAGAGTTGCATCGAGCTGAACGGATCATTTACGATTTTTACACGTATACTGAGGATCAAGGTTGGATTAGTGGTTAGGAACTCAACTTGCCTAGAGTTATCTCGTGTTCAAATCCTCATATTTCTCATACCCACAACAAAAGCTGCTTTTTTGTACCAAAAAAAAAAAGATTTTTACCCATATAATTAATCAGTGAAAAATTCATTAGGATGAAACTACATGTATACTTGTATTAAGTCAATGTACCCAACATTTCAAGTCTCAATATCAGAAGTTAACCTGAAATAAAATCTTATTTCAAATCACATTATTCTGAATTATGAGTTTGATTTAAAATCGACTAACACAATCCGTCGTATCGGCAATTGGATCAACCCAAGACCATAGATAACCCCCTTCTAAACCCAACACACACATGACAAATACACGGATACACCCAAATTTCAGGTCATCAACTTTCTAAAACCCTGAAAATCTTCACTGAGAAGACTCACTCACTTGAAACTCCAATGGCTTCCAGCATCTCAGCTGCGAACCCAATCCATTTCTCTCTACTCCACAAAAGAACCCATCTTTTCATACCCTCAATTACCCCTCTCAAATTGTCCAACTCGATCCCTAAACTCACCCTCCAAAACCCCATTTCCACCCCTACACATTTCCACATTTACCCCCAAATTTCCACCCCTCTCCTCCTTCCAAGAGCAACCCAAAAGGGCAGTTCAGAAACTTTCAATAATGATTCCATTAAAGTTCCAATCTTTGAAGAGAAGCAGCAGCTACAACCAGTGAAAACAGTGTTGTGGGTTTTGTTCTGGGCATCTGTGTCACTTGCTGTTTACGCTTTCTCTAAAGATCCCAAGTCTTCTGCTTCTGCTGCTGTTGCTGGTGCTGGTCCTGCTGTTGCAACGGATTCTTCAATAAAAGCTTCGAACTTTGGGGTTAAAATCGCGTCTTCTTTAAGAAGTTTAGGGTGGCCTGATGAAGCTGTTGTTCTATCTCTTGCTACTCTCCCTGTGATTGAGCTTCGCGGGGCGATCCCTGTTGGTTATTGGATGCAACTCAACCCTGTTCTTCTCACTCTCCTATCCATTTCAGGGTCAGTAATTTCAATTTTCTTCTTTATTTTTTATTCCCATTGATTTTATAGCTTAATGTTCACGTTGCTTTGTTTGTTGTTGTATAATTGTCGTGTTAATCACACTTTGATGTTATGTGACTACAATTATTATGATGTTATTAGGGTGTTGAATTGGGTTTTGTTGATTTTTTTTTTTGCTACTGTCAAACTAGTGCTTCACACTGCAAATTATGAGTTTCTTTGGTCGATTTTCGGGTGAAGTTCCTAGGATTGTGGCATTCTTAATCCTGGAAAGAAACGTGATATTAGGAGTCAGGGCTGAATTGTGTAAGTGTGTAACTTTCGGGTTTTCCGAGAGCGTTTTGGCAGGCAAGGTCCCGAGAATTTTCTGAGTCGATACCAAAGGGTTGGCATTGGGGCAGCAGTGTGGTGTGTGTGGTGGTCTGGTGGGGTAACAAGGGCGGCGGGTGTGGGTGAAACTGTGAAAGTCTGAGGGACTGAGGGGTATGATGGGAGAGGAGAGCGAGCATGCTAGAATTAAACATGATGATGGATACTGTATATATTGGTACTATCTTATATCGAAATTCCTCAAAATTTCCAAAAAAAGAAACCTTCCAAGCACCTGATTTGGTCCAATTCAGGATGGAATTTTTAATTCGAAGCTCCCAAACATATTATGCTAGTTATAGTTCATGCATTTTTGGTATGCAAGGATTGTTATTATCTAACAAAACATTGTAATCTTTGTAGACTGGTAAAATGATTAATGCTTAGAAGTGTTATGGTTTAACAAATGTTCAGAAACATGAGATGGCTTAGAAAGGACAGGGGTGGCACTGTGGCGGCAGTGTGGTGTATGACTGTGTGGTGGCCTGGTGGGGCAACAAGGGCGGAAGTGTGGCCGTGTGGGTGAGGGGTATGATGGGAGAGTAGAGTGAGCAGGCTGGAATTTGGCACGATGATTGGTGATATTTTGGTACAATCTTATATCCAAAAAAAAAGCTGTCAAACACCTGATTTGGTCCAATGCGGAATTGAATTTTAAATGCAAGCTCCCAAACATATATAAGCCAGTTATAGTTCATGCATTTTTGGTATGCAAGGATTGTATTATCTAACAAAACGTTGTAATCTTAGTAGACTGGTAAAAATGATTAATGGCTAGAAGTGTATCATGGTTGGTATGGTTTTACAAATGTTCAGAAACATGAAATAGCTTTAAAAAAAAAAAAAACAAAGCCGTTAGATTGTTTAGGTGTGTGTGAAACCTGTAGGCTAATGACCCTAAAAATACATTGCCAAACTACGTGTCTACATCTTCAGAATGAAGAGTGGCGATATAAAGGTGTGTTTGGTGCATAACAACTATTCAATCATGTTGAAGAAATGCCAAACGTGATAATATGAAGATCCTGCATCAACATAAAAGGGGAATTAATCGGTTTACAAGCCAAGCCGGTTGGTTTGGCTTATGAAACTCCTGCATCTCTCCGGTTGGTTTTGGTATGGAACCTCCTTCGGGCTCTGTAGAAGGGACCCTATCTCCTCCTTATGGACGTGACTGTATAGAGTCATACCCTTCTATGGAAATTCACATACCGATAGTGTTGAATCACGCTGAAAGAAAAATATGAAAGCTGAAATTTTCACAGGTTTATATTTGTCTTTTAGTGTAATTCATCACTGTTGGGTGAATAATTGTTAGGCACTTGACCATCGTCGGGAATTATACCTTGTCATATGATGATGTTAAATGAATAATTATTACTTAGGGTTGGTTTATATCATAGATAAAGGTTGATGATGGTTTTTTTTTTTTTTTTTTTTTAAATGTTCAAAGAAACTTCTTTTGAGCATGTGACTTCAGGAATTAAGAACACACTTCTGGTTCATCATATGTAATGTGAATGGTTGAAAGTTTGGTTGGTGGAATGCATAGTCAACGTTTCACTGAAGAGTCGTGCAACTTTCCCGTCGAGATGCTGTACTTTTCTCATATAGGCATATATGCAGTTCAATTTTTTATTTTAATGGATTAAGATACAGTCAGAGAAACTTGCTTTCTGTTCCTCTCAGTATACAGTTTCTGAAAGGATGATTTTTTGTTGGTGAGAAGTGATTGTGCTTCTAGAATTAGCCTCTCTATGGGCCATTTGTAAGTAGCCTCTCTATGTTTTTAACGTAGGGATAAGGCTTGCGTACATCCTAGCACCCCCCTCCCACCTTGCCTTATGGCGGGAGTCTTACTTTGAGGCACTCGGGTAATGTGGTTGTTGTTGTAAGTGATTGTGGTGGATGAGTCATACAGCTCATGGCCCTCAGCTCTGAGGACTAATTGTATTGTGATGATCTAATTTATTTCAGGAACATGCTTCCAGTTCCATTCATTGTATTCTACTTGAAAAGGTTAGCTACTTTTCTTGCCGGGAAGAACCACGCTCTATCAAGGTTTCTGGATATTCTATTTGAGAGGGCAAAGAAGAAGGCTGGCCCTGTTGAAGAGTTCCAATGGCTTGGTCTGATGTTGTTTGTGGCAGTGCCCTTTCCTGGGACAGGAGCATGGACTGGTGCAATCATTGCTTCCGTGCTGGACATACCCTTCTGGCCTGCTGTGTCAGCTAACTTTTGCGGTGTGGTCTTGGCTGCACTTCTTGTAAATCTGCTGGTGAATCTTGGTCTCAAGTATGCCATCATAACTGGTGCTATTCTCTTTTTTGTTTCGACGTTTATGTGGAGCATTTTGCGAAGTCTTAGCAAGTCTTTGAACAAACCTGTTGCGTAACTTTAAATCAACTAGTTTTATGGCTCCAATTGTTGAGTCGATTTTTCCCTTTCTTTCTACCTGTATATTCACTAGCTGCTCATTTCAATGCAAAATACTCCATTTGGTGTGTGCATAATCACATTATTTCTTACCTCCAACATTCACGAACATACATGCTTACGTTTATGAACCCAGCTTAGCCCATTCCAGTCTAGCCCATTACCTACTCATGCATACAGTTACTTGTTGGACCGCATTCAGTTCATTGGAAAGCCAAAAGCCTGCTGTTGTAAATTGCAACAGACATTAAAGCCCAATATCAATTTCAAAAGTTTCCTCCTAACGTACATCACCTTATCATTGCATTCGCAAGCGTTGTTCGACACTTAAGGGCCTGTGTAATATCGTTTTCTGTTTTCAGTTTTCTGTTTTTTTGAAAACCAAAGTCCCGTTTTTCAAAACCAGAAAAATTGGTTTTTAGTTTTCAGTTGTCAGTTTTCATTTTCTATATGGCTACTAGACAACCAAACAATTTAAAGTTAATTTTGTAACTTATTTAACGAAACGCCCGTTCGGTATCACTGCCGTTTTCAGTTTTTGGTTTTTTTGCGTAAAAAGTTTAGTTAAATAAGTTGCAAAAATTAATTTAAACTATATGTTTCTATAATAGTCATACAGAAAATGAAAACTGAAAACTGAAAACTGAAACTTGAAAACCACTTTTTCTGGTTTTCAAAAACGGACTTTGGTTTTCAAAAAAACAAAAAACTGAAAACAGAAAATGATACCAAACAGACCCTAAGTTTAATGATTTTCTTAGACACATATATAATAACGCATACGCATATAACAAAAATTGTAAACTTTCTTAACCCTTGTGTACGACATTTTCAATACTAAACCGAGACTTCTAAGATCATTATATCAAGTCCGATATCACGAATAAATCCAAATCAAGTATACTGGTCTTCCAAACTACGTGAATACAACGAATGAGATGAAACAAATGAGAAATGGCGCATAGAAGAATCGACTTTGTGAAATTGTCAATATGTAAAGAAGCAAGTAGCTCCAATTTCGTATTCTTTACACTTTAACATTATCCAACGTCACAATCTCATGGTCCGACAACAAGACTTAAGTCATACTGTACACTGCCACTAAACTCGACTGGGTCCTACCTGTCATACGTTGTATAACCCACAAGCGAATCACAGCCTCCCACGTGTCACCATCGAGCCACTCATCGGGCCGTCCACGTACTTGGGAAAGTTACCTTGTCCCTTCCGATATGCCACGCACTCCAAGACGACGGTAAAACCACGGGAATATGTAGGACCCATGTGATACGTGGCGGAAGATCAACGGCTGTGATGGACAAGCGAAGTGGGGGATTGGGACCCACTTGAGATGTCCCCGTCAGTCATGCTCCACCAGGAGGCTGCGGATAAGTATTATCTGAGTGGGGCCCGTGAAGTGTCCTTGTTGGCAAAGTGATGTCACACGTGTTTTGGCCTTTTTTGTGTAGGGTCTTGGGCCACGTGCGGGCCGTATGTTCATGTCAGTCTTCGACTATATTGTTGGGCCTACTCCATTGTCCTACCGCTAAAATTTACTTCCACTCAAACAAGGTAAAAAAAAAAAACCATCTACTCCAAGATTTACAAATTGCTGGACGTTCTCCTTCTTATAGTACGAAGTTGCCAAGTTGGGTTGGATGACCCGATAGAGTATTTGCATTTTTACATTTGGAAAAATAATTGATATGATTATGTTAAATTTAAAAATTACGGAGGATTCAAGATATAGGATTTTATGATCGTAACAACTGAAATCCAAAATTGCGAAAAGGTTGTTTTATGATCAATAACATAAAAAGTCAAGAATTAGAATATTTACAAGTGTCGACATGAGTTACATGACACATTTTAGAAAACCCGTTGTAGTAGTCGTCATCACTTAAACGTTCAGAACATCCTACTTTACGGGCATGTATGTATTATTCACCTCTTAATATTTATAAGTCTTATTTTTGCTTATTTTAACTTTAATGGAGTTTCATCTCACAATATTAGTTGTTTTGTTCACAAGAGTCAAAATTGAAACAATTGGTCATTACTTTACGTGGTGGAAGTATTTGACTATTTATCACTCACACCACCAAGCTCTTCTAATGAAATTAATATAGAGTAGTCGTATTAGTTAAGCTACATGTCTCTGGTTTTTCAGAAACACTTCTAGTGTAAATTTGCTCTTCGGAAGTAGAAGTTCCAATTTGGAGTTTCTCCTTCAGAAACTGTTTCTGAGAACTAGTTCTGCAGAAGTTGAAACTTGGCCAAGCAAGCCCTAAGCCATGAAAATGAACCTTGTCAAGAAAGGGGTTGAACTGTTCTAAGAACATTAATTAGCCGTTTAGTTTAATTTGCCCTGTATGTATGTTTAGGGAGAAAAAGTAGGCGAAATGACATAAAGATTGAGTAGACTGCTCGTGCATGCTCTAACAGCGATCGGTATAATTCTTAAATGAAAACTTTTATGAGAACCAACCCTCAAAAGAACCGAAGCCTACTAACATCTGCATTGCCTGACCACTTTGATCCATAATTTACCAACATACAGTACATTTTCAGGTCATTTTTCACCCTTAGATCGATTAAAGGTGATTGATGTGCAAATTCACGTAGAATTCTTCTAGATTTTAACCAAATTGAGTACTTTACGTACTCCTCTCGGTACCGCATACAAATTAAATATACAATGATACAAATATCAAGAACCCATATTTGTAAACAAAAAACAAAGGACACGATATTATCGTGCTTATTACGAGCTGTAGATGATTTACTTAACGAGTCAATTCAAGTCAAGTCACTTAATTAGATGTAGGAAGTTAATTTTTTTAGAGGTAATCAAAAGTTCGAGTCAAGCCACTGAATTGGGTCTGGGGCGAGAGCTATTATAAAGCTATAATTATTTATAAATATTTCACGCACTAGTGAAACTTTTTACTTTGACTTTGTATAGTAGAGATATACTCGGTATAATGCTTGCATATTTGACGAAATTTTCTCCTTTACATATGGCCATAATCCCAAATACGTGTACACCTTGCTCCGAGTTCTTTTTATTATTAACGTTGTATGGATTTCATTTAATATCAAACGTTACCAAATGAAAAAAACAAGTAACGTATATGACTATTATGTACAGGGTTTGAATTGGATGGGATTAGTCAGTTGCTGCAGAAACTGAGAAACATAGGCACCGCTAGCTAGCTAGCTAGTAGATGTGTAATGAGTACAAAGGCAAAATCTCACTGCAAGTTTTCTTTGCATATTTTGAATCTGCAGATCAGAGATATTAGGCCATCATCACACTAGCATGTGTTTGTTTTGCCTCTTAAAACAAGAAAACAATAACATTTAGCGTTGGATTCTTCTTCTTTAATTTATTGCCATTTGTTTGCCTTGCCACCCGCGGCATCACTGTCCCCTGATTTCCTGCATCACCACACACTCCACGATACTACACCAACCCACATCCTCAACCCGTCACCCTGATATGCAAATATAACGATGACATTATCTCCGTGTTTTGGACGCTCTAGTTTAATAGTAATCCTCTATATTATTAAAAGAGGCTTTTTTTAAGCTTCTACAACAACCGATAAATTTTAGAGTGTTTTTAGAGAGTTTAAGAAATTAAATATTATTAATGGAAATAATATTAATTAAATATAGGTATTTTTGTGGTAACCAAAGAGTAAATAAATAAATAGTGACAACTTTGTTTTTAGCATAATCTACTTTTTATTGTCATACTATCCCTTCTTTTGGAGTCAACTCACTTTTATCATGACATTACATATTGGTTTTAAATTAAATTAATGTAATTCACTGATGAACTTCTTCTAATTATATGGCCCTATTACAATCCTACTTAAATTAAATGTGTAACTTTTATAGTCCTATCTAAATTAAATTTTTATCACAGTTTTACCAATCTTAAGACCCATTGATCCATTTTACCAACCTTAGGACCCATCGATGTTAAGTATTTAAACAATTTTGTAAAACACATAATAATCAAATCATAGAAC
>JBBYHQ010000002.1:3558405-3569616 GCA_038382645.1 Spergularia azorica
TGACTTGGTAGTCAATGGCGGCATAACAATCCTTTATTTTTGTATTTAAAGATAGCGAAAATTTAGGGTTGTTACAATTGGTATGGTTGGAAAAAGCGAATCCAGGAGCAAATCCTGGGGTGGTTCCGAATTGAGGTTACAACCTGGCATTGTAAGAAAAGATGGTCATCACTTTCATCGGCTTGCTCACATAAGGGCGAAATAGGGGAAATGTTTTGGATACGATGTGCTAGACGCTGTCTTGAAGGCAACCCTTGACTGAGTAGTTGCCAAAGAAAAAGCACAAGTTTTAGTGCAATATCGAGATTCCAGATCCATTTGAAAGTCCAGTGCTCCGCAACCGGTAAATCATGAGCTACTATCCATGTAGCCGACCTAACTGTGAAATCGCCAGTGGAGGAGGCTCCCCAACAAAATGCATTGGGGGTGGAGCAGAGGGAATAGGGATGCAAGATATGATGTGCACTATGGGTGAAGGAAGAACAGACGAAAGTTCCATTATATCCAAAGCGCCAGTGATAAAACTGGAGACTCTGAGGGAAAGGTCTACCAAAGTTGCAGGAATTTGTAACGTATGTAGCAGGTTTTGTCGAAAACACCAATTATTAGTCCAAAAGTAGATAGATGTGTCATCCCATCGAGAGACTACTTTATTTATTGGTATATTTATACATTTTGATAATTATCACTTTATGTTGTTCTTAATATACAGAGTAATTCATGTACTAGTAAATTATGGTCAATTACATGCTTTAATGCTTTTATTTGTGTTTTCAAGACGTCAGTTAATATAAAGCACGCATTAATAGATTAGTTATAGATAATGTGTTAAATTGACAAATTGACTGTATGTAGTCTACGATTTTGCATAAAGTTTATTCAAATCATTGGACCGTACGCGTTCTCAATCTTACAAATCATATAAATTGAGGCAGTATGTAGTACAATGTTGATCTAAAGGAATGATTCGATCACTCAAAAAGCGACTACGCCCTTGGCTTTAGTAGTACTCTAGAATGAATGAGTGAACTAGGCACTCGTTGGCTTCTAGAAAAATCTAAGGAACCCAATACCATAGGGCATATCTATAATTGGCATTCAAATGAGATTAAAAATGTGGTATGTACTAGCCAGCAGTAAAATTAAAGGGTCAAAAGATTGGTCGATCGGAGGGTCCAATAATAATACTAGGTACTCCACTCCATATAAAGCTGTCTGTGCAACATCATACCTAACTAAGAGTATCTAGGGGTTTGTTTGTATACTCTCTATTTTCACAAGAATTTCATTTTTCTATGAATTTAGTTTTGAATGGGTTGTTTGGATATTTTTTTTTATCCAAAGTATGGGTATTGGAAAATCCTTGGGGTATTTCTAATTCCTATCCACCATAGGAATTTAATTACCCACCCCCCTTGGTCATTCCAAATTCTTGTGCTTTCAATTTTAGAAAATTACTCTTTTGCCCTCAAAATTTTAATTACTCCCCTTACATTTGTGTGGTTGACCACTAAAAAAATGTAAAGGGTAAAATAGTCTTCTTAATAATTAACATGGGAATTGAAGTAGTGTATCCAAACAACCCATGGGAAAAAAATGTCAGGGAATCCTAAATTCCTGCATGGTATCCAAACGCACTTAGACAAATTCCCAGGAATTTACATTAAGAATTTAATTCCTGTTAATTCATACTTCCCACGATAATTTAATTACCACGTTATCCAAACGACACCTAGGAATGTAGTAATAAGCTAAGATCGAGATTTGAACATATAGTAGTGAGAGTGGTAGCCGGTAGGTAAGCTTGCTGCAAAATTAGATGGCGCATTCCGCATGCGTGCATGCTTTCACTACAAACTTACGGTATTTTCTATGTGGTGGAAACGATTTCTACTAACATTTTGTTCGAAGTAGTAAAATTAACTGCAATTAAAAAAGTTATTATGTAGCAAAAGTAAACTATGATAGTAAAAATAACGGTATTGGCCTGATATATATAGTAAAATTTTGCTCGTGTAGTGAAATTATTGCTAGTATTTAACAATTTTAAGTGTCTTACTTTAGATCTCTACTAGTTTGCATGCCCGCCCCGCGCCTGGTTTTTATATCTATATTATTATATTCATTTTATAAAATTGTCAGTTTATATTTGTTATTATATTATTAGCAACACTATTATTCTCCTCAAATTAGCTTACCACCACAATCACCCTAAATTATATTATTTTCTATAAATTAGCTAATAATTTTTTTATTATGTAATTACTTAGTGCTATCCAATTAATGAATGTCAAGTGTCCTTTTAAAAAAGATTTAGTTTTAAGTTTTAATATATAGTATTAGATTAGATACTACCATTATTTATAGCCAAGTTAATAAAGATTTCTTAATTACCACGCTTACATATTATTGTTTGATTTGGTTGTTTTCCACATAAACAGGAACAAAGATAATGATACGCGATATTTGGTATATTGGTTACACCGGGGTTATATTATTACAAATTAAAGAATAACATGAATCACACATGCAGACCTTGGTTTCTAATGCTTTTTACATGTAACACGCCAGAATTCGCACTAACCGCTACTTTTTCAAGTGCAGAGTAGCTCATGGAGTTAATTGCAAATCGAATCATAATATCTTACCTGTACGCTCGGTTGATTAGTCAAATTTGTACATCAGTGATGGTTTATAAAAATAAATATACTAAAAATCTTGCCTGATTTATGCGACCGAAATTTAAATTGTCACAAAAGTAAAAATCGGTTGTATTTTACCTGATTTTTTGTAGTGAAATTTATACAAATAAGGCCCTTATTAGTCGTCTCAGGGTCTTGATTAATTTCATTGTTAAAGTCTCATATCAGATCAGAGTGGCCAGGATTATAGTTGTCATATATACGGACATATTTAAAGACTACCTTTGTTTTGAAATAGGGAAAATGGAAGGTGACGATATTACTAGATAATATCGAGAGATATTATCGAGTAATATGGTCAGCAATATTAACATACGGAGTTATGGTGATATCATGCATATGTTAATATTGTTAATATGGTAAATTAGATTAACCTAGATTGTATTTAGGTAAATTGTATACCTTGGAGGTTAAGTTAGTACGAGTATATATACGATGTACAATTGATGAAATCAATGAGAAACACGAAACATGAATCGTGTCTAAATTCCGTTGTGTTATATTTCTCCCCGTGAATTTATTTCATAGCCCCGACCGACCCGATTCCCTAACATTTTGAAGTTAAATTTCGTAACATGAACATATCCGCATAATAATGTTCTACGATGAACTAGGGCCTACGCTAAGCTAGCTATACACAGTCGTGAAAAGTAGTAACAATTCTAGCTTGTAAATGTAATGGTTGCGATACCGAATTATCATTATGTATATATACATTTTTCGCGCACAAATTAAATTAAATCAAACTTCTATAAGATAGACCCGGCCCGTTACTAATAAAGTACCGAGTATTTAGATAGCACGACACTCCTTAGATTATTAAACTGCATATATGTATATGTTGTACTACACTAGTACGTAAGAGTGCACCTTATGTGAGAGGTTGATAATGCATCATGCATGGTTAGTTGGTTACAATGGTGGGAGACAAACAGTATTGCGATTTTCGTCTTAAGGTTGACGTTTCTCGTCATTCATATATTGCCACTTCCGGCTAATATTATCCGGATGTATTTTACACTATCCGGGTGTAAAGCGTGAAGTACTCTTCGATATTCAGTGGTCTTGGACCTTATTAATTTAATTTATAGCTCTAGCTAGCTAATAGATCTCTTTTGGCGTCTACGTCTTATTATGAACAAATAAGATGCTATATATATATAATACTCGTAAAGGATAGAGATCAGAGTCTGCTTCATATCTTAAACGAGATTCTATATATCATATAATCAATCAGTAAGAATTACGATGAGAGATCTTTTATAGGGCCGGGGTCATACTAGTTAAATTGTTTAGGGTAATATTTGGACATGAATTAGCTGGATGAGTGGATGGGAAATATACATAGGTCTTTTAAAGCTTTCCCTTCAAGTGTAAGTACATTTTATTGACGACGATGCATTGATAGCCTAATATAACTAGAGTTCACGTAATGAGTACTCCGTATCTCATAAGATTTAATTCGGAATATTATTAGTGCACCAAAATCTCTAAATCTTCAAATCAGATGTAAAACATTCAGTGAAATGAGAGTAGTACACTACTTGACATGTATTTTGTGTACCAAACAGTCAAACAGACATTGTTAAGAGTACATATTGGGAGGCAAAGATCATCAACTTTTTAAAAAATGCCCATTTGTGGTAAACATTGCACCATAAATAGCTATGTGGGGTTTGAATAATGGATTTTAAAAATGCATGTTAACCTTTTTTGGGAATTTCAGAAAAATTGTATTTCTCTTTTTGGCATATATGGTCAACACCTCAATCTAAGCTGTACATTAATTATTACGAGTATATTGTACACAATGCTTATACCATGCTCGTGGGAGCACAAGGAGCATGGGGGTCTTCCTCACAATAGAGAAATAGGGACCACACTTAAATAGATTTTAAATTATTTTAAGTGTGGTCCCCACTCCTCTATTGTGAGGAGGACCACCATGCTCATTGTGCACCCGGAAGCATGATATAATTTGCGTATTGCATAAAGCCGGCTCGCTCCTTCCCCACCTTCCCTTCTTTCGGCTATGTTGGATTGTTGGGTGCCTTTCCTAATCTGCTCTTATCCTTCTTTATGTTCCTTAGCATCTAGCTAATCACATTTCTTATTCAAAGACTTTGGTTCCTATAATCGTCATGATGATTTGGTCATTTTTCAGTTAATTTGTTCTTATTAGTCTTGATGTGATCCAATCTGTAGGCTCATGGGGCGTCTACGAGAAGCTCGGGCTGAATTTGCACACATGACTGAGACTTTCCACGTTAATAGGATACATGATAATACCATAACAAATTAAAAAAAAAATATGAGTGGAGTG
This sequence comes from Spergularia azorica, assembly GCA_038382645.1. Lineage (NCBI taxonomy): Eukaryota > Viridiplantae > Streptophyta > Magnoliopsida > Caryophyllales > Caryophyllaceae > Spergularia > Spergularia azorica. Next base: position 3,563,431 of record JBBYHQ010000002.1, read on the forward strand.
CACTAAGAGTGCGTGGGCCTAATTTTAATTAAAAAATGTAAAACTGGTACGTATAAAGTTTACAAGATTTAATTGTGGTCATGTCAATATGATTGTCTCAATTCAAGTTGTTTCTGAGCTGACTCAACTCATCAACACTCTGACTCGACCCTAACTAATCCTAATTCGACCACCACAGAGCTAGTACATACCAAACCACCTCGACTTCTCAAAACTAATTCAAAGCCATCCATAAACTTGTGACAACCTCGCTCCATATATAGAGTCTAAACCTAGCTATCCTTCACTACTCACTTCGGCCCGGCCTCAACCCTACCTCTACTCAATTCTTCGAGTCAAGGTAAAGACAAAGAATTGAGTGTTCGATACACTGAGTATGTATGAAAAGATTAGAGTAAAAGTAATTAACATACGCACATTCTTTGTTATTTTTTACCACTCTTAAGATTAATCACTTCCAACCTTTGAGTATTTTCTTCTAGAATTTTGCTCCCGACTAACAAAAAGAATCTTTAAATTGACGACGACGACAAGTTTTAAACCCTCGCCTACTCTAAGGTATAACACATTCATAATCCTTAATTGATGTAGTAGTGGTCTGGGTAGAATTTCCGCGTGGATTTACAAATACTTGAAGAAACCATAAGTACTCCCTTTGTCCCACCTAAAACGCTCATCTTCCATTTCGTGATGTTCCACCTTAAACACACCATCTACTTTGGAAAATATTTTTATCTCCTGCTTTTATTAAATTATCAGTTTATCATATCCCTCTCACATTACCTCTTCTACTTTTATTAATTCTCACGTTCTGCCTCTTCCTTTTTCCTAATATTATTATTCCATTAAACTTACTATATTAATTTTTACGAAAAATTCACGTGGTGCCCCATAACTATGTCAGAATGCGCGTGGTGTACCTACATTTGAAACTTATACAATCTGGTGCCCCGAATTTTGCACCTATATGCACCTATTTTGGATGTATAAGGGGTAATGTGGCATAAGATTAGTAAAATTTAATTAAAACTTTTATTAATAACTAATAATTAGAAGAAGAACACATAAAAAAAAAAATCAATTTTTTTCTCTCTCCTTGATATACAACTATTTTGGTTCCTTTTTCCGTGTGATTTATGCATCCTATCCCCTAATTATGATGTTTGTATAGCTAATTTCCGCCATTTTCATGTATATGCTTGTCTTGGCTCAATTCGATGCTATTTTGCAATTTTTTAGTAAATTTTCTATTTTGTAAGAGAATCGGGTTTTGCGGTTTGCTTTTGGCTTTTGTAGGAACACTTACGGAGCACGTTGGAGCGGAGCCCGAGGCACGAACGAGCCAAGGAGCGGAAATAGAGCTTGGAGCGGGACTTTAGGCACAACAAACGAGAAAAAAGGGAGCAAAGAGAAGAAGAAACGAGCTACGCTCGGCCATTCGCTCGTTGAGCAGACCGCCGAGCGCATGAGCGACATGGAGCATGTCGCCGAGCCAATGTCCGCTCGGCTGAGCGCCTGACCGAGTGGATCCTCAGTTTTGCCTTTTTCACCTGTTTTTTCGTCTTTTCCTTTCTCCACTATAAATACCCACCTACCCTAATTTGATAGTCACTTTTCAATTTTATTAGATATTTTTGAGGTTAATTCAATAGTAGATCAAAAACTCTCTCTATTCTAGTTCTAGCTTTGGTTTCTCCACCTTTGTAATTCTTTCATCTTTTTATCTTTCTTTTTATTGAAGATTATTGCAACAATTGTCAAGCTTTATTTTTAATATAATTCAAGTACTATTCATTTCATCTCATCTCCTTCTTACCACACTTGGTAACAATTCTCCTTCTTACCACACTTGGTAACAATTCATCTCTCTTTTATTTATTGCTATTTATTTTGTTTTAATTATTGTTTGTTATTATAAATTTATGTTTAGTTTTTGTTTAACTAGTTTACTCATCCAAGTTTGAATCTTTATATAGTTTTCATGTTTTGTATCATGTTCAGGACCTTATTAATTGTAATTAGTGTTGGTTTAATGATTTGTGAGAAGTCTTATTGTCAGGGGGTGAGGGGAATGTGCGTGACAAAGTTGGTATCTTTATGTTGGGAATTGATTTATTGTTATGCATCTCATATGATTTATGCCTAATTGCTACCTTTATGGTTTTAATTGAATGATTGACTAAGATGTACACTTGGGTGATTTGTATCCTTCACTAATTAGGCTAACATTAGAGATTTGAGGCCTAATTAAGCATAAACGAGTAGGATTAGTTGGTTAATTGCATGAGAATGATTTAGGTGTCGTTTGGATACCCTCAAAATCAATAGGAATTTTATTTTCCTAGGAATTGAATTATCATGAGTTGTTTGGTTATCATAAAGTGTAGGAATTGGAAATTCCTAGGCATTTCCAATTCCTAGACATTTCTAATTTCCCCAGTTCCCATACTTTCTTAATTCCTAGGATTTGCAAGTTCATGGGAATTCCGAATTCGCGAGTGTATCCAAACGACACCTTAATCGATTAATCAGGACTTAGATTAACTACTTGAGAGGGTTTTTAATCGCTTGTTGTCTCTCTTTTTGCATCAATCAATTCACTAAATGTTGTTGTCAATTCCCCTAATTAAAGTAATCGTCTTTGTTGTATAAACCTCACTTAAACCCCCTAACTCCTTAATGAAATGGTTATCACCTTAAAGTCTTCATCTTTATTTGTCTAATAGTTTATTAGCGATAGTTATTAGATAAATTCCCTCATCTTAATTAGATTAAAATTAGAGCTAAAATCGATAAACAATCACCCCAGTCCCTTTGGATTCGACCTTACCTATACTAGGATAGGTTAGATCGGTTTGAACATTTTTTAGGCCTATCACTCCTCACCTCCCCTACCACCGGCAACCCCCCTCTGGAAAAGGGTTTAGGGTTCAACTTTCCGGCGCCGCGGGAGCGGCGTCGAGAAGTTGAACCCTAAACCCTTTTTCGGCCACCTTTAATGATACGTTTTTTTAGTTTTTCTGGGTCTAGGGGTTTACCCCACCCATCCTAGGGTGTCGTTTGATTACGATGGCGAAGCCATCGGAAAATCTGGTGAGTTGGTGGTTTTGGTTGTTTCGCCGTCGGAAAATCTGGGTAAGTTGGTGGTTTTGATTATTGACTTGTGGGTGAAAGAGATGGAAGGGTTGATGTCTGGTTGTGGGAAATTTGGGCTTGAATTGACAAAATTAACCCCAAAAAGTGTCATTTTTCGCCTAAAATGACCAATCTACCCCTGTCTGTTGCACTATTCCATTTATAACCGTCTGAAATTATACGGCCGTCCGAAAACAGCCCATTGCAAATATCTCACATGGCCTTCGAGGCAGGACGAAGGGAGTAATGAACAGTGATGACTTGAAATAACATTAGTCAAATGTCCAAAAGGACCCCCAAGCTAAAGAGTAGACTAGTGTGGTGTTTTTCTTCGCAAATTATATCATGCTCCCGGGAGTACAAGGAGGATGATGATCCTTCTCACAATAGAGGAGTAGGGACCACACTCCTCCATTGTGAGAAGGACCACCATGCTCCTTGTACTTCCGCGAGCATAATATAAGCATTGGTTTTTCTTTAGCGTGTGTTGGGTAGGCCCATCAAACTCTATTTCCTCGTTTTTTTGGTTTTTTCTACTATTTCCCTTTCGTTTATAAATCTCAACCTCACCACCCCAAACTCTTTCTCTCCCACCACCTTTTAAACACATCACTCTCTCCTCTCTACCCTCTCCTTCAAAAACTTCCATCCCAAAAAAAAAAGAAGAAAAATGGTATGTAGAAATACCTACCTTTTAAATTAATTTATATGAAATTACATGACATCTATAATCTATATACTCGTATTACTTTGGTACGTCATTTTTGTATTTTTAATAATTTATATGATGATGATGTATATATATATGTTGATCACTTTGTGTAGGAAGTGGAAAATCAGGTCATGCAGAGTGATGAATGGGATGACTATGTCGATTGGAAGAACCAGCCCGCTCGCCGCGGCCGCCACGGCGGCTTTCTCGCCGCCTCCTTTGTTCTAGGTAGGTATATACACACATGACTTGGCGTACTTTATAAGATTTTGGGATGATGAGTTTTTGTTTTTTAACGAGTAACCTGAAACAAAAGTTACAACCTTACAATTTTTCACCTATGTCACGCACATACACGGTATTATTATACGTTAAAGACGGTCTTATTCAAGTTTTTGTCGTATATTTGTTGTATCGAGAATTGATAGATTGATGAAATGTAATAAATGATGATGGCAGTGGTGGAGGTGATGGAGAACATGGCGTTCCTAGCAAATGCGAGCAATTTGGTGTTGTATGTACTAGAATACATGCATTTCACACCTTCTAAAGCGTCCAACACCGTGACTAACTTCATGGGCACGGCTTTTCTCCTTGCCTTACTTGGTGGCTTTCTCTCTGATGCTTTCTTCACCACTTACCAAGTTTATCTCACTAGTGCTGCCATCGAATTTGTGGTAAGTCACATTTTATTTCATACATATACCCTCGTTTTTTTCCAGTATGAGACGCGAATGTTAGTATACAATCTGGTCGTCTTAATTAAGACGTTATACAAGAGTACCTATACATGATCAATCTTGATTACTGTAATTACTATATAGAGATATATGCAAATGGAAAGACATCAATATGTTTCTATAGGAATTGGGATTGTGGGGAAATAACCTGGACTTTAAACCTACAAAATTAACAAGTTGGTCAAGAAAGTTGATTGCTTTCTTTTGAGGATTAGATTCCATATTTTCTTATGATGTTTCTAGAGAATTTTGGCTCTAGAATATTTTGCATGATTTGATTTTAATTATATTTTTGCATTGAACTAAAGAAACTTATCTCTAAGATCATTCTATTCACAAGTTTTTTTTTTGGCTAGTTGTTTTTGTTTTATTTTTTAAGTTTTGATACTGGTAAAGCATTTGCAATTCTTTAATCTCTTACTTTCGACTTTGTTTCTAAGGTTAATTAGTTTGTAGTTGTATACATACATACTAGTATACATTTTCCATTCAAAGTCTTAATTTACTCCTTGTGTCTGAAAATTTACTGTCATTTTGGTCCCAAAAAACACATTTATTACTTGTACTTTGTATATGGTCTCCATTAAAATTGTATTTATCATCAAATTGATATTTGCAAAGTCAAACCTAATTATCAGAAATGATAACGAAAGAGAAAGCTCTCCTGTCACAATCTAAAAACTTTAGAAGGTGATAATCTAGTCGTTATTAATTCAAAGAAAAATGTTTGATCATCTACTCAAATTAAAATATGCTGCTTCAATTTCATACCTCTTGTACGATAAAACCGTTATTGTCTCACATTATTGTGATGAACCTGTTAGGACAACTTAACTTTCACTTGCACGAATCATGGGTCATGGCTATATTGTTTTAACCCACATTGGGACTTTGTCATTTTTATTTTCAAACACGTTTTACGAGTAAGTTCTTAAAATGTGACCCATCCAACCTGCAGAAATTTTAATGATCTAAGCAAATTCTGTTAGAAGTATGGAACAATTTTTTTTTTTGAGTTGTATGAAACAAAAAATTTAGGTGTTTATTTATTGTTTTATAACAACGGCAACAAATTCAAATTTTTAAAAATTGGAACGACCCCATAAAATAGGGGGAGTTAGAGTAGAATAATGACATGAAATATTCTGACACCCAAAATTTCCCTAAGCTTGTCGTTTAGTGGTGGCCGACGACTCTTTCGTGGAGTGTAGGATTAGTAGTCCCAACATTTGTAGGACGTTCACGAAATTTGTTGAGGAAAATTTGGCACAACACGATAAGTACCCTTAAAATTGAGTAGTATACCTAAAGAATAAAAAAGATTTGTTACATGTCCCAAGGAAGTTATAACTAACTCGCGAGGTATCAGAAAATTCCAATAATTGCTAGAACAACGTGGGAATGAGCTAGGAATTGAAAGACGTACCAAATTAATTGTATAGTCTATAGTTTATTATGACATTAATTTTGGTGCAGTACTATTATTGCACATTGTTTTTTTTACGAGTATTGGTAATATTATATAAACTAGTTTTTGTGCCCGTGAAATCACGGGTCTGTTATTTTCTTCTTTCTAAACCAAAATTGTAGACAATTTCT